>VDFB02266862.1:0-24804 GCA_007258455.2 Sequoia sempervirens
GGTATATGGTTAAGGGTTAAGGTTATTAGGTATGGGGTTTAGGGATGATGGCATAAGGTATAGGGTTGAGGGTATAGGGTTTATGGTTGAGGGTATGGAGTTTAGGGTTGAGGGTTTAGTGTATAGGCTTTAGGGCCTAGGGTTGGATAATGTTCAAGGTTGAGGGTATAGGGTTTATGGTTGAGGCTGTTGGGTATAGGGTTCATGATTAAGGGTTTAAGGTATAGGGTTTAGGGTTGAAGGTATGGAGTTTAAGGTTGTGGGTATGGATCTTAGGGTTGAGGTTATAGGGTATAGGGTTGATTGTATGAAGTTTAGGATTGAGGTTATAGGGTATAAGGCATAGGGTTGAGGGTGTAGCATTTAGGATTGAGGGTGTTATGTTTAGGGTTATATGTGTCCATAAAAGACATAACATGCTCGTGTTTCATAAAAGTTGAAATTTTCTTGCACTTTATATAGGTTAAAGAATGCTCACGCTTTAACACAAATGGGTTTTAGGAAATACTAAAAAGTAGCTAAAAGGCATGTGACCCATGATTCAGGCCCACATACTCTATTATTATCTTCTTTATATGCATTATCCAAAAAAGGAATTCTTTTTTATGGTGTTGAAAAAATCACAATAATATTTAACATATTCCACCACCTTGTTTTGTTTGACAATGTAGAATAAGGAAATATGAGTTTTTAGATCAAATTTGATTATATGAACTAATATTTTCATGTTTCTAGTGTTAGAATGCTAATTATGATTTTTTATTTAATTTCATAATATAGATTAGTTATTTTCATTGTTTTTACTAATTATATTATATTTATATAGAATTGAACATTAAAAATGAAAGAACTTGGTGAAAAGATCAATTTTTTGAGGAGTTTGAAACAAAAAAGACAAATTAGACAAATTGTGCAATTTTCAAATTTAATCTTGAATTTTAAGGTACAATATATTTGACCATCTACCTTCTTTTGCATGCCACCTTATCCACTTCCTAGTGCTCAAAAAATTATATGTAAAGGATTGCACATTTACTAAGGGACAATGAACATTTATGGTGTGTTTGTGTAATCTATTGGGTGTGTATGTTATGTTCTCATTGCACTACATGTGATCCTAGAGATCAAAAACACCTTCTATTTTACTTATTTGTTTTATGTTCATACCTAAGGTTGAGCTATCTTGTGTATGCTCTCCCCTTGTGCTCTGTGCAATCTTGGGGATCAAAGCACTAGTTTCAATCTTTCCTATTAGGGGACTTGCTTGGGGATTTCATCACCTCAAAGATGCCCTGAACCACATTTTTTTGGTGGGGTATATAAAGAGGGAGAGTGAAAGTTGTACCTTGAAAGTGAATCATCATCATGTCTAGATAAGCCATGATACCCTCAATCTATTGAGACTCATTGGGTGAAGAGGATAGGAGAGACTCTCCTAGACTCAATCATTTGTAGATGGGCCTAAGACCATCAATCGTCAATCTAGTGTGGTGCAACACTTAGTATCAAGCATGAAGTTACTCAACATGTACCTCTTTGAGTAGAGATATAAATTATCTAGGCTAAAGGTGTCAAAGCCTCCAAAGTAAGGGGAAAGGTGAGTTGATTATGTTGCCACTATACCCCTACCTATTGACTTTTGGAGGTATTTTATTGCTTGGGCCTACATTAGTGCAACACACCTAGATGCATAATTATAGGGTTGTTAATGTGCTTAACAGGTATTCTTGTGAAGGATAGTAAAATCCATTTAGCCTTAATACCTTGAAGTCGTCATTCATCTTGTTCTTTGTTTGTCTCTTTCCAAAGAAAACAAACCATCCAAAACAAGCTTCCACTAAGAAAAAACATTTTTTACATAAATTTGTGCTTCTAAGTCATAGAACAGTGCTTTTGAGTCATAACACTATGCTTTTGATTAATTTTGTAGTGCTTTTGATAAATATATTTGTATACCTCTTTCATAGAGTTAAACTTATGAGTCACAAAGTTGTGCTCCTAAGTTATACTATTATACTTCTGATTTATTTTGTGGTGATTTTAACCTATTATCATATTCTTTTGTCCTACATAATTACACTTTTGAGCTATAGACTTGTTCTTATGACACATTTTGTGCCACTTTTGACTTGTTTTCATGTGCATCTCTCTAGTAGAGCTACACTTTTGAGTCTTTGTATTGCACATTTGAGTCATCTTGCTACACATCTAATCAATACAATGATGCTTTTGATAAATTCTTGAAATCCAGAATAACCTTGGTTTGATGTTACAGCCTGAATAGGCAAAAAGTACTGTTTGAATCCTGAAACTTCCTTGCATTCTTAACTGAAATATTTACTTAAGAAATTCATCGACAAACATATTGAACTTGGTTTCTTTATATTATTAAAGTTGCTCATAGTAATTCCAATGATGAAATTGTTGAAGATCTGGATAATAGACATTTTGTTCTTAAGTTTGAAACTAGGCTATTTGATTTGTTTATTTTATGTTCATAAGGGAAAACCCATTTAGTTTTAAACGGTGAACATTTACTTGTAAGTGATCATTTAGCATGTAACAGCTTGAGATCAACAAACTGAGTAAACGACATTATTTGTCTTTAAATGAAATATTTTTAGTATGAAACAATATCAAGTGTTGATGTAAACAGAGGGTAATCTCTTGCAACAACTCTGTTTTGTTAAAAAGTTATCATTATAGTTGGAAACAACCTTTCTCATCAAACTGTTTAGTTGAAACAACTAGTTTTATGACTGTTTAGTAGGAAACAATACTTATTCTATTCAAACAATGAATGTACATATGTGAACATATTGTTTTATGATTGTTTAGTAGGAAACAATACTTATTCTATTCAAACAATGAATGTACATATGTAAACAACTTGTTTTATGACTGTTTAGTAGGAAACAGTACTCATTCTATTTAAACAATGAATGTTCTTATGAAAACAACAATGTTAGTGTATCACATTTGTGAAATGCAATAATAGTATGTGTGAAACTGTTAGCATAGACTTGCTTAGATTATTTATTTTGACAATAAATGTCAAGGGAATATTATTTCAAGATTGCAAATATGAATTTTATAATTATTTTAGAATGTATGCACAAACTTAAACATTAGTAGGCACATATATGTTTATGCACATAGACTTTGTCTATGTACATACACATACTTGTGGCATACCTTCTTTTGTTTTTATTACATTTCTAAAAGGAAAATGCTTAAGATGATAAGTAGAAAATATTCATAAGAATGATATGATTGATTCTTGAATTACTCTATGAATCATAAATCTAATTTTTGTTTAGAGTATAAATTTGTATTATGTTTCTTCTTTTGAAGACATTTGTGAAATAATATTTTAAATACTTGAACATAATAGTGATACCTTAGTTGACCAGAGCACCTATGGGTAGTTGTTGCTAGAGGGTAGATAGCTATTATAGTAGAAAGTTACCTTCTAGGATGGGTGTTGAAATGGAGTTCAAAGAGTATCGATTTGCTTTACCATAACCTATTGTTTGTTGTTGTTGTTGCAACACTTATTATGCTTGGCCAAGCAATACAGTTCATTATGTATGTATGAACTCACTATGTGATTTCACTCTCTACCATTCCTAGCATAGATCTTGCACTTTCTTTTCTAATTTGTAGATAAAAATTGCATGTTGATGTATGGGAACGCACCAGATTCCACCTTGCAGGTTGTTCTCTTGCTAAACTTTATGTGCAGGGTCAGGCATTCATCAAGTCAAAAGAATACCAGGGAAGCGAAAGCTTCGTGGTTGGGTGGTAAAGAGCTTCAACCGTGTTCTTGTCTACCAGTGGAGGCGAGTGTCAAAGAGGAACCTTAGTTGTTCACAAGACTATTATAGTCTAAGATGTAATTGATGTAATTCATTCTTGTACTTGATGTAATGTGTACAATGAAATGACTTAGTGGCCTTAGGATCCAAGTCAAAACTTGATATTATAATTTGAATTTTGAAGTGAATATAAAAATCTTTGACTCATTTTAAATGGACATGTGTAGCTATGATTGACTTTAGCCACTAGTTATGTCTTTTTTTAATTTTGAGTATATTCATGTGTCATTTACAATAATATTATTTAAGTAATAATTTTGAATAGGTTATTACATTTAGTATCAGAGCTTAGGGTTCAACTCTAGGCCTTTTGAGTCTACCATAGTTGACTAGGGGTAATTGACCCTTGACCCAAATTTGGTGTCTTGAGAATTGACTGAACCTGAATTAAATGCATGAATGGGAAGGTCAAAGGTAGGACAAAGAAAATGAAAAACCGTTAGAACCTCACGTAAGAATGACATAAAGTACGGAAACTCCAAGATGAAGGTTCAATCAAAAATTCTCAATGACGAAACTCTACCTCAGGCTCTTACACAACTCAAGCTAGAGAGGGGCTTGAAGATTGAGGAGAGGCAAACACCTAAGATCAAAAATATTTTCACAATCCGGGATTGGCCTCTAGGGTGTGAACCCAATGCACCCATTGTCTACTAAAGAGGAAAAGGAGAGCCTATGTGCTCAACCATCCTCTTATGTTAAGTTTGAAGTAAACTCGGATGATGACCCAGAGGAATGTTCTCTTTCTGATACCAAGAAATTGAAATGATGTAACAAGAAGCCTATTGTAAATAAGGGTCTTTTGACTCACCTTAAATATAAATAAAATCAAATGATATTATTTTGGTGTGTTCAAAGAAAGACTCTAAAACGTGTGTATGAATGTGTATGTCTTCTATGATGAGGGATGTATGCATATGAAAATTAAGTGATGTAGCATGAGAACTTTTATTCGTAGAATCTTGTGTTGAGATGCGATAAATGTGATTGTGTTGCAGGATAATTGTGGTACATCATAGTGAGCACCAGGCCAAACGAGGGTGGTAGTGGTTCCAATAATAGACCAAACAAGAGACTGGAGAAAATTCTAGATCTTCTAAATTGACAAGAGTCTCGCATGGACCATATAGAGAAAGAAGTTTGAGTGGCATGCGAGGACCGAGACCGCAGGAATGCAGAAGGCAATCAAGGAAATAGTGGTCTAGGGGCAGGTCCATGAGGGAAAATTGAGGAAGAGCTTGGGAAAGACCTCAAAAGAGTAGCACCACCCAAGTTTGATGGTAAGGCTATCAGAATAGGAGCTAAGGCTTGGATTATAGAAATGGAAAAATAATTTGGGCTATGTAACCTTTTTGAACAGACTAAGGTGGCATGGGCTATGTATCCGCTCTTAGGTGAAGCAGCGACCTGGTGGGATAATGAGAAGTTAGAACAAAACCTACAACCTACTGAGATCACTTGGGAACTCTTTCTCCAATATTTTTAGGAAGAGATGGTTACCACAACTTTTCTTTGACAAGAAAGTGACAGAATTTTAGAACTAAACCCAAGGAAATATGGTTGTGATTCAGTATTGGGAAAAGTTCACTAACTTGTTGAAGTATGTGCCTCAGTATAATGGTTTCGTATCTGAAGTGGATATGCACAAACCTCAAACCATGAATGAAATCTTCCAAAAAGCCACC
The DNA here is from genome assembly GCA_007258455.2 of Sequoia sempervirens. Lineage (NCBI taxonomy): Eukaryota > Viridiplantae > Streptophyta > Pinopsida > Cupressales > Cupressaceae > Sequoia > Sequoia sempervirens. The sequence goes on from VDFB02266862.1 coordinate 5,564, forward strand.
AAATAGGAACAAAAGCTACAACAGTTATCCAATCTTCGCAACGATTCAAGTTCTAAGTCTCGTTATGATAAGAAGAAATTTCATAAGGGAGATAAGAGCCATCAAATCCATAATCTCAAGAGGGGAAGTGAATCATAGGAGAAGGGTGAAGATGGTAATGGTGGAAAGAATAAGAAAGCAAACAAGGGTAGGGGCAAGGATGACCATAAGCAGAAGGTATTTAGAGATGACAAGCGAGGAGGTCGCAAAGTGCCTCAAGATGGATGTTATACTTGTGGAGGTGACTATTATGCCTCAAATTTTCCTTGGTGGTCGAAGTCATGGAAGGAAGGAAGCTACCAACAGACTCACCAGATCCACATTGCAGTGGATAACAGACAGGTAGAATATCAAGCTTCACCAATTTAGCTAACAAGTAAACTCTATGGCCAATCTGACTCTATCTTAATACTAGAGCTACTAATTTTTTTATAGATCCTAGAATAATATCTAAGATACCCATTAGAACTAGGTACATGGAAAATTCATGGACATTCCAGTATGGTAATTGAGCAGAGTGGAGAGTAGATACTTGTCTCTTTTGCAATGAGCTAGAGCTTCCAACCTTTCAAACTTAGGTCAGTGTATGCGACACCCTTAGGCTCATATGATGTAATTTTGGGAATAAATTGGTTAACTAAGCATAAGGATTTAGTGAACTATGAGGATAAGGTGGTGAACTGTTTGGATGATTATGGAAACCCAGTTGAGGTTTGTGGAATGCAAAGACCCTTAGAGCTCAGACAGATTTCTGCGATGCAGCACAAGAAGGCTCATCGAAAGGGGTGTGTAATTTACGTAGTACATGTTAGTAATCCTGACAACAACGAGCCATATTTAGATGACTATTCACACCAAAATTTGACGAGGTAACAGTGTCTTATGGGAAACTCATTTTATGGGGGACCCTTTTGTGCTAAACTGAGTGACCTCTGGGTTTTTAGAGAAGTCGACTTCTTCTATAATGGGGGTTTGGGAAAGGGAAAAGGAAACAAATATAATAAAATAAAGTCTAACCTAATGCGATCCGCCAAGACTTAATGACAGGCATGATAAATCATAGATCTAAGGGCTTGATTGGTGTTTTTAGTGTTCCAAAAAATTAGAAACTAAAGATTACAGCATAGACAATCCATTCATTGACATAAAATAATATTGCATACATTCCTACTGCCAGGAAGAGTCATTAGACATGGTCTAGGTTAACAAACTTCCATTCAACATATATAGAAGTTCTCAAATGAAATGTCCAGATAATAAAAACATAGTTTACAGTTTGATCAACTAGTATGAAAAAAAGACAGAAAGGCCAAACAATTGGCACAGTCTGAGAGTCTTTGCAATAAAATAAAATAGCAATAAAGGCCTAGTGTCTTTAACCAAAACTAGTGTTTCCTCCAAATTTCGGACCCTTTTCTCACAACAAAGAAAAGTATATATAGCAGGAAACAAAAACCCCACCTCCTCGGAGAGCAGTAACAGAAAATATTTCGCAATCCCCTGGCAATGATGCAAAACTAGAATATTCCCCAAGTCATTGCAACATAAATGATTTGAAACCAAGCATTCAGTCATTCTAAGCACAGGTGCATCCTCTACAAATGATGGTGGTGGTCTTGGAAAGGCTTAATCAAACAAGTGTCACCATCCCGAGCAAATGATTATGACACGTAGTGGCCAATAGCAGCATTTGGTTCATTTGGTTGATCGCTTGAATATGAGATCCGCCGACTAGACACGTGGCAGCCTTTCACTACCCGTGGGAACCATTCTCTCTCACTGCTGAAGACTTGTGCTAAGGCTACACGTGTCGAATGGGCGAAGCACTTAACTAATAGTGGAGGGAACGATCACCAGTCATGCGCAAAAGAGATGCGTGGCAGCATTTCATTGCCCACGGTTGTTCCTTCATCTCTATGCTGAAAGTTTTGTGAAGAGCAGACACGTAGCAAGAGTACACTGTAGATAACAATTGTGGGGCCCGCAAAAATTTTTGGGAATGAGGGATTCATGGCACTCGAGCAGAGCCCGATGAGGAAGCAAGAAGAATGATCAAAATTATCCCGCATCCACGACACATGGAAGCATAGCGGGGTTTCCCGGGATGCGAAAGGAATGCAAAAACTAAGGGTTACGAGGAGTAGACACGTGGAGCAGGAGAGTAGAACTTAGATAAAAGGTCGAGTTGATTACTTGTGATGCACGGGCCGATGCATAGAGGAAAATACACCTAAAGGGAGCTCGTTAAATATTTATTAACAACTTTTGGCGACTACTAGGGGTGTTTCGCTAAAGGAATGGAGAACCCAAAATTTCTCTGCTTTACAAGCGAAAGTGTCATTTCATTAGATAATGGAGTCAAAGATTAGAAATATCCACCTATAGAGGTGACCATTCATCCTTAGATGGCTTCACCATGTTGCACAAATTCTCCTATGCTCCACTTAGATCAATAGTTTCTTTATGAGGTAGTGCACTAGGTAAACCGGCCCCTGCTTCACAATGAAATAGTAGTTGTGCAAGTGAATGAATCACTCCCTCAATGTCAGTTGCAGTGGGAGGATGACTGAAATTTTTGAAAGCATCCAGATCATTTTCCCTTTCTTCTATTCTTTTTGCAATCTACTTAGTCGTGGCAATAGAGTCATTTTCAAGGAACGGGGACGACAAACCCATCCTGCTTAACTCGGAGAAACTCCCCCATATATTGTTCAGTGTCTTGCTCAGAGTAGTCGCGGCTGCTTTAGTGCACTGAAAGTCAGAGTGGCAATGATGAAATTATTTGACATCTAAGCAGCAACATCCCGATCTTTAATACCCGCTCTGGCGAGGTTTTCATCAGAGACTGAGTATAGCTCAATGAGCAGATCTTTTGCTTCCAGAACCTTCTCCAAGATGAACCGTGGGAACTGCTCAATCATATCATGAGCCTCCTGACTCAACTTTGATGCCTTGGCAATGAATCGGAGGGTAGGCTGCAGTGCTAGGAAAAAGGTTTTAATATTTTCCTAGTGAGAGATGTACAACTACCTAACCAACGGAATAATGTCTAGCTGTGTAGGAGAAGATAGGAGAGATATTTTAAGAGAAGCAATCTCCACATCCCTTGAATTAATGGCCTCAGCCAATTCTGCCCTTTTCTTTTTCTCGGACGCTAATTGCTCCACAAAGCTGCTAATTTTTTATTCCAATTCTCCTCGACTCGGGAGTGATTTGCTAAGTGCATGTCCAGAGAAGACTTTGTCTCTTGGAGCTCTTCCTCTAATTGAGCTTTTAGGCTCTTAAATTTAGCCTCTTTTTCTTGTATTTTATGCTCATATTGAGCTTGTTGGTGCTCCAAAGCTTCATTCCTCTACGCCATTCCTTAACTATACTCAAGGCGAAGTCGCTCCACTCTTCATTCTTCAACCACAGATTCTGCTTCGTCTCCAGATTCTTCGACTGTAGCTCTTTTACCATGGTAGGGTCAATAGTTTGAATCTTCGCAAACTCACCCTAAAGTCTATTCTTCTCATCCTCCGCTACCAGCGCCCTCTCTGTCATACGTGCAACATCCACCTCCAGGTATTTCTCTTTTTTTCTCCAAAAAACTAACCCTTTCCCTTACCGCTTTAAGCTACTCATCCTTCTTCTTTAGTTAACGGCCAGTTTTGAAAAAGTCAGAGGTGACCACCTGCTGTGTTTCTTCCATAATCTCAACCTTATCCTGTGGTTGGGCCACCTTCATGTTGAGCCCTACTGCATATATTTCATAATCTTCTGGGTGCATCTCCCCCTGAGGCTTGGTTACTCTTGGGTACATCGTTGCAAACTTCAATTCCGATTGAGTCTCATCATAAAGAGTTTGTATTTTTGGCTCAACAAAAGCACTGTCATTTTTTTCCCTACACTTTCGCATTCTACTTGTGCATGCCTCCTTTTTACAATCAATCTGTGCCATAAATTTGGTTGGCGACGAAACTAGTCCGCCTGCGAAAGGAGCACCAGAAGGTAGGGCATAGAGATAGGTAACCCTCATAGGCGCAGGCATTTGTTTCTTCTAGAGAGTGACAGTTTGCAGGGAGAAGTGGGGCACGTTCCAAAGCTTGGTTTGAGGACTAGCAAAAGGGCTAGTCACTTTCCATGACTGAATTGGTGAATCAACTAGAGGACTCATAGGCTGGGATGGTGGAGGAGTTGTCATTGCAGATTCAGCCTGTTGTGATGGAAGAGGATCCGTAGCAATAGCGGAAAAAGGTGTACCCGTAGGGGGCACATTTTCATAAAGTGAGGCAAGGAGAGTCTGAGCGGCAGCAGCGGGCATAAGGGTTCACGAAGGAGTAAGGCCGGTTGGAGTGGTTTGCAAGAATTGGGCGAAACCTCCCATATATGTTGGATTAAAAGTGGCAAACAGAGGGCCAATACTCGTGGTAGGGATCGTCGTTGAGGTAGGGGCATATACCAAGGAATGAGAAGCAAGGGAAGAAGGAGCGAATTTTACCTGTTGACTAGTCGATGGTGGCTCTAGAATCGTTGGAAACTCTTCCCCAGTCTCAGCCTCCTAGCTAGCTACGAGCACTTGTCTCCTGGCGGGTTCTTGCGAACCTTCTTCAATAATGCTCTATGTGCACTGCCGCTTTGCGAGCAGGGTCTCCCAAGCTTCAGTAGCTATTTACATTTGTTGTTATGATACCCTGGTTGCCTTAGTGTCCCAAGTAAGTGTATGTGAATCCCTTGATATATTAAAACGCACATTTGTGGCCACATAGGCGGGTTGTTCGGACCCCTTTTCCTTCGGCGCAGAGGACGCAAAAGTTGCCACTTCTTCTTCTTACTCTTCAGACTCATCCTTCGGTTCCTCACTCCTATTAATGCTAGAGTCTGGGTTGGGGTGGTCATCATCCCACCATTGATCAAATTGTTTGTCCTCCTTCAGACTATCATAAGGGGCATCCAATTGCCCTATCTCTTGGCGATACTTCCAGAAAACTTTTATTTTTTCATCAGTCCATTCCTCATCCTTCTGCAACTTGTTATACATGGTGTGTTCCATGTGAACATTATCCTTGGCCATCACCACAGCAAAGTAGAACTTGTGTCATGGCCCTTTGTTATCTTGCATGGGAATATGCGCCAGTTCAACAAAATTTTCATCCTTGTCTACTTGTGGGTTACGCCGCTTCTCCTAGTAAGGTCGGGGAACATGTGTAACTTTCATGTGCGGCTCTAGCAAGTCATTGAAAGGGTTGTAATCCCACTTATCATTTACCAGAACCAACCCTAAATGAGCCAGTTTATCCTACAATAATTGATCTGATTGTTTCTTTAACAAAGTCACCGATTTGAAATTCTTCAAACAAGTGAAGAATCATTTTCTCTTGACACTTTTGCTACTGCAGAAGGTAAAATCAATGATACACACCTACCTATACATTTCAAGCGTAAGCACCCTATCTATGACGCAAGTTGGGAGAAGGAAAGGTTGACCAGTGAAGCCCCACATCCGGATAATCATGAAATTTGTTCCTAAGAACCAGTCATAGGCAGGAGTGAAACTCTACATATATCCGGTCTGATCCATGTTGAGCTGGATTATGTCACCTTCTCCTCATAAATAATGCAAGACCAGAGTTATGAAATAATCTGAAAATGCATAATAATCATATGACACGGAAAGAAAAGGCGTCCACATGGATACTGGCTTCCTCTTACCCCGTTCATCAAAAATTGATTATTCAAAATACTAGGCGAAGAAATCAGGGTTTTGATGTAGGAACATCTGAACCAGGAAAGAAAGAAATCTAAACTTTCCCTTCGCCGGGTAATTCTTTATTTGTCATATCATTTCATCTACCATGAACTCAACGAAATCATACTAGAAGGTATCGTGTTGTTTGTGGAATTGGAAGGCCAATCCCAGTTGAAAGGTTTCCACCATCTCATCGAAGTCTCGACCGCATACAAAAGCTAGCATGGACATGACATCTTGCATATCCTCGCGTAATGCACCGAGCGGAAATAGAATACTTGGTAGTTTAGCACCTGGGACATTTTTCTTACCAATCTCCTCCAACAAGAAATCTAAGTTCTTTTTCATCATCTTCCATGTTTTTTCTCCTTTGCCAGGGTAAAAAGACTCAATGTTCTCTCTTCTTTTACTTGGGTCTGGGATGCATAGCATATTCCAAATGTCTTGTGGGGTGATGTGAACTCTTAAGTTTCGGTCCTCGATGTAGCGGGTGCTAGGGTTATAACACTGGATGACAACGTCAACTATCTCTGGGCAGTAATGCACCAGTGGGACCATGTATTGTGGAATACCATTGTACCAAACCTTTCTTGTTGTAGACGTGTCCACCTTTGGTACTGTCAACCTTGCACAGGCTTCTTCTCTTAAGGATTTAGGGTTTTTTGCGAGCCATGGGTCATAAATATTATCCCATTTCTCCTCAACCATTTTCTTGTTTTTACAATCTTTGGGCCTACTCAGCTCTATCGTATATGCCCTCTTCGGCTTGCTTGGTATACCAGGCATAGCATATGCCAAATCCTCATAGACATACACATCCTCTATCGACCGTATGGCTGTAAACAACTCCTGGCCAATCTCCTCCTGCATTTGTTGAGATGAGCTCTCCGATATTTTTCTTCAGATGAAGACTTCTGCGAGTTCTAGACTCTGTTATTCTTATCAGGCTCTGGATATGCTAAAAAAAACTTCTCTGCACCTTGGGCTTTGGCATTTTTGAAATACTTTGAATCATTAAACCTTTTCATGCAATATTTGGCTATATTTTCTCAAGGTGGTAGAGGAAAACATGATTTTTGTATTCAATTTGGCATGTACCGTTAATTTCGCGATTTGTACAAAATGAACTACTTGTCGTTTTGAGGCGGCAAGAGTTCATTATTGTGTTTGGCAACCATGTGATATGTTGTGATTCCCTTGAAACTTGAGCCTGAAATTCGCTTTCTAACCTTGCGTTAGTATGTGCTGGTAATTAATATCCTAGACAGAATGATTAAGCCAAAGCAAACAATCACAGCCTGAAAAGATATGAATATTGCCCTAGGCCATGGGAAACGCCTGTGAGATGACACAATAGCCTACAGCCATGCAGCTTATTGTCGATGAGCGCCACCTTTGTAAAGCTAATTAATTAGCCCCTATTAATCTAGCACTCATTGAACCGTACTTCTACAGATGCAACCGGTCTGACAATGTGAGCAAACGCAAGCACGCCTTTCAAGTTGGCATCTAGTTATCATCATGTTTTTCTCAAAACGGATTAGCATGCGTCTTCTCTTCTTTTCTATAAATAGGCTGGTAAGTAGTGAGGAAATCACACTTAGCATTTGAGCAGTCATAGGTTTTTGGCGCAGTTTTAAGCAAGTTTTTCTCATAGGTTAGGTGGTAGGTAAGTTTCAGTATTGGTTAGAAGGTATAAGCATAGTGTCAGAATCATGGATACTCCTGTTAGGTTAACCTCTTATAAGTCGCATACAACGTTTATGAGGGAGGTTTCCACTAGGTGGCTAAAAAGAATGACCAAGAATAAACATTCTTTGGTTTTGGTAGCCATAAAATGGGTTATGGGTAGGGACTGCATAGAGTATGAGGATAAGTACCGTGTGAATATTAATATCTGTTCACACTTTGTAGCGTCGATGTTAGACATTGGCATCCCCAGGCCTCTCATCCTGAAGTTGGTCAAGGAAATGTTTCCAAGAAAGTACCTGAATGGCCTAGGTGATATTGTTGCTCACGATGCATATGGGGTAGGCCTGCCATCAGCCAATGACCTTCGTCGCTACATTGAGGAAGAAGCGGTAGTTGTATGGCTATCGTTTCTCAGTGGATTCTACCTTCAAACACATGATGAGCATCAGCAGAGGGCTACACAGGCCTTGCACTTTCTATTTCGCAGCTACAACGTGATACCGTTCTACGACGTCGATTGGTATATCGACTTCAGGAACCTGGTGTTTCCCCTACCAATGGTGGTTGTGCCGAATGATGCTACTTCTACTGCTGAAGAACCTACTAACAAAGACGCGGTTGGCACCGTTGTAGAAGAAGTGGTAGACGCTGCCATAGATGCATCAATTGCTGCCTTTCATTCCCTTGGATGAAAAGCCTCCCTACTCCTGGATAAAATGCCTCCCTGTTTCTTTATTTCCTACTATTGCATACACCACTTGCCTTACAGTTTTGTATATAAGCCTGAAAAAGGCTATAAAATTTTGCATATATGAAGGAAAAGTTTGAATAGTCATATACTTTTTGGATTATGGCTTCCTTAGCCATTTTGCAATGTAAAAACAAAAGAATATATATAAATAGATATATATCTTTATACAAATCCATGGCTCTTTCTTTCATTCTGCATTTTGATTTTATGGGCTCTTTTATAGCATATGTGTTCATTTTCTCTGCACATGGGTGTGTTTTGTGTAAAGCAATTTTGTTGCTCTATCCTCCATAATAATGGATTATTTCCACATAAACTCAAACCAATTTCAAAAAATAACGACCAAAGAATGGAAAATAAAATATAAACATTATTCACATATGTACAAAAATAGAACTCGACACTTAATGGAACAGCTTAAGATGAATCCCATTGACTGGGATTCCTAAGGGTTCATGTTCCATATTTTCTAACTCAAAAGTGTTATGCTCCCTACACCAAATAATTTTAAAGGGGCCCTCCCATAGGCTATCAAATTTACCATGTTGACCTGGCTTAGCAGCCCTTTTATCATACTTTAATACTAAGTCTCTGCACTTTAGGCCTTGGTCAGAAGTCTTCTTGTCAAACGATCGCTTGACCACTTGTTGGCGGTTTGTCATGGCTATTAGGGAATTCTCCCTTTTTTCTTATACTTCTAATAGTTCGGCAAGCCAAACCTCCATGGCACCATTTTGTTTTATCTCAAGAGATTTCAACAGTTGGTGTGCCAGAATCTCCATAGATATAGGTAATGTTGAAGTGCCTCTTTCTCGTATACCAACTCATAAGGCGAAGTCTTAAGGACTTGCTTAGGAGTTATGTGGTTTTCCCAGAGCACTACTCAGAGGTTTTTATGCCATTCCCTCTGGTGTTCTGAACCAATTCGTTTAAGAAGTCAGACTAGGCTCTTGTTTGTTGATTCCGCTAGGTCGTTTCCCTGCGGGTAATAATTTGATGATGTCAAGTAAGGAATATGCCATTCTTTAATGAAAAGTGACATACCTTTGTGCCTAGGAAAGCTCTGGCATTATCGGAAATGATAGTCTTTGGAGGACCGAACCTTGTCACCAGCTCTTCGAGGAAATTCACAATCTCTGTTTCTACTGTGTTTTTAAGCGAAACGCCCTCCGTCCATCTTGTGAAGTAATCTGTGGCGGTCAGAATCCACTTGCGTCCGGCACTAGAAGCTGGATTAATCATCTTGATGAATTCCAGGCCCCATTGTGCAAATGGTTTGTCCGCCACTATAGGTTTGAGAGGCATTGCGGAATTCTTCCTTCTTTCAGTAAAGAACTAGCATTTTTTGCAATATTTTACCAAAGAGTGGGAGTCATTGAAAAGTGTAGGCCAATAGTAACCTGAGCACATGATTTTGATGGTGGTGGTCTGAGTAGAGAAGTGTCCACCTGCAGCGCTGTTGTGGAACGCGTCAAGGATCCTCTTTGCTTGCTCTGAAGTAACGCATCGTAGGAGTAGACCATTGAAATTTCTTTTGAAAAGGACCCCCTCCACCAGCGTATATCCGCAATTTTGCAGCCGGTAGTATCTCATTTTTTGGGATGAGAGACTTGGGAGATACTTTCTGGTTTGCATAAACCTCATTCTATCTGTCAGCCAACAACCCTTCGATTTTGGCTCATTTATCAAAACAAGCTTCAGTTGCTCTCCTGTGGCGGGTATCTCCTCGTCTTGCGCCATGTATTCGCACAGTCCTCTTCCTCTAATGGTTTTAGTGGGTTTGACCTCAATATCATATTCAAGGATCTTGGTGATCTAATTAGCTCTTTTCTTTGTGATTTCTCCTTCCCTGATATAGTCGTGCACACTGGAATGAGCGACATAAACAAACACTTTGTTGCAAAAACTAGATGGTGGAACTTTTTAATTCCCTTCACTATTGCAAAGGCCTATCTTTCGACGAAATTATAATTCATCTCATATTCCTTCAGGGTCCGGGAGTAGAACGCCACTGGATGTTCTCCCTTTCCTTCATCATCTTTTTGGGTTAGGACAGTAGCGATATTGGACTTGCTACTGAATGCATACATTATAAAATCCTTAGATAAATCTGGATTAACCAGTACCGGAGCTGAGGAAATAGCTTCCTTGACTTTTTCAAAGGCTTCCTGAACTTCGGTCATCCACTTGAATGCCTGGTCCTTTTTAAGAATCAGGGTGATTGGCCTAATTATTCCCACAAAGTCAGAAATAAACTTGCTAACAAAATTTACCTTACCTAGGAAGGACTCGACATCTTTCTTATTCATCGGAAGGGGCGGTTCCTTGATAGCTTTCACCTGTTCAGGGTCAATTGAAATTCCTTCCTTAGATACCACATGTCCTAACAGCTTGCCTTGCGGTACTCCGAATACGCATTTTTTTAGATTTAGGGAAACCCTGAACTCCTGGCACTTTTGAAAAACTATTTCTAAGTGGTCAAAATGATCATCCTTAGATTTAGAAAACACAGTAAGATCATCCAAAAAAATTAGAATAAAATTATTGATTAGCTCATTGAATGCGATATCCATCGCCCTTTGGAATGTTTCCCCTGCGTTGGATAAACCAAAAGACATTTTAGCATATGCAAATGTTCCCCACTTTGTGGTGAATGTGGTCTTGTGTTAATCCTCTTCTTTAACTTGGATCTGATTGTAACCGGAGAAACTGTCTAGCAAAGAAAATATTTCTGATCCTGCAACCATTTGTAAGATTGACTCCATAGAAGGCGGCGGATAATGGCCCTTCAGGGATGCTCTGTTTAGGTCTCGTAAGTCCACACACAAACAAATATCTCCATTCTTCTTTCAGACAGGGACCAGATTGGATACCCAAGTACTATTCTTGATTGAAAAGATAATGCGCGACTCAATTAGCTTAGTTAACTCTTGCGCCATTAGCGCTTCAATTTTAGGGTTCACTGGCCTCTACTTTTGTTAGACTGGTTTTGCACCTTCTATCAGCTCGATCATGTGCTGAATGATATCAGGATCATATCCCTCCAGATCATTATAGGACCAGGCCACTACATATTTTTCGTAGAAACTGATGAGTCTTTCTTTATCATGGTGCGGGACGTCTTTCCTGACTCGAAGATTCCTGCCATCTGAGACCTAAAGGTCCACGTAATCACTTTTGTCTACTACAAACTTCCACCTATTATTTCTTGCATCATCATAATTGAATTTTTTTTTAGAGTAACTAATCCTTTCGGAAGCTTGTTAGATTTGAGCTGCATAATTTGTCCTTCATAAGCTTCGACAATCTTTGGTTGAAGTTGATTGGCGAATTCCCTCAACTGCTGGATGAATGAGGCGATGTGTTCATCACTTTCAAAAACTTTCCAACTCTAATCATTTTCAGGAATCGTCGGTCGGACTAGTACTTGCACTGGATTTTCGTTATGTATAAGGTCAAAGGCAGGATCAAATTGAGCACCAATCACGTCCATGCAATTTGCATCGCTATTTTGTCCTCAGGGAATAGTCTGGATGTTGAAGGCTTCAAAACTCTCAACCAGGTCCCAGACTCAATGCCGATAGGATCTCATGCAGACATTCCTTACCATGGAAATCCCTCAGACTTGGTTGACTATCAGTTTAGAATCTTCAAACACCATTAATTGCTTAATACCCATTTGTTCTGCAAGGCTTAAACCTTGAACTAATCCTTCATGTTCAACCTCGTTGTTTGAACAAGTGAAATGGAAACGAAAAGACCTTAGCAATTTTTCATCTTGTGGGGATATTAGACATATCCCCAATCCAACACCTACTTTACTTCTTGCTCCATCAAATTATAGTGTCCATATCTCATTTGCTTGGCTACCTTCAGACTCTTTGGTAACCTTTGGGAGTACTTGGTCTTCATCATAAATTACATAGGTGTCGAAACTTGTAGCATGATAATTGTCAAAAGGGTCATTGTCCATGTGTTCACTCAACTGAGCATCTTCTTTATCATTCTGGTCTCCGCTCACCTTTTCTTCCTCTAGTAATTCAACGCAATACATTTCTTGCTTCGTGATAGAGGTATGCATGGCTTCAAAATTGATCAAAGTTTCATCTACTACATGTTCAGAATGCAAAGCCTCTATTCTATCTTCATTTTTGCATCAAGCTTGGTTCTAAGTATCAGATGTGACCAATCCAAGGACAGGTATCCTCCCACCTTTGAAGTAAATTCTCAGGATAGACAGAGACCAAACATAGGAGGAGCATTTATGATCACAGTGTCTTGCGGCACCCTGATACTAGGGCAAGCAAATAGAGTTAAAGGAAGTGCCTTGATGACACCTATGGTTTCAACTTTTTTCCCATCAAGCTGCATTACCCCCCTTTTCATAGGTTCATAGCCGAGTCTTAAAGCTTCAGCTATCTGTTTAGGCATAATCGTGGTGCTAGCGCCAGAATCAATCATAGCATTGTGCAATAACTTCTTTCCTATAATGAGAGTCAAGAAGAAGGGTTGGGGTTTTAACTTATCTCTAACTTCGACAGGGGATTCTTTTGTATTGTTTGTAAAGACTTTAGCCAGCGGTATTTGATTAACAACCTCTGCACTGGCAAACTATTCTATTGGCGTTGTGTTGACCTCTTCTTGAAGCGCCTACTGTAATAGCATTTTTTGCTTTGGGATAGCTAGAATGTCTCATAGAGATACATTAGCGGATGACTTCTTCAATTGTTCTACCACATTAAAAGGTGACAAACTCAGAGTTTTCTGCTCCTTGGCTCTTGCTATAATAATTTCCTTCTGTGGTTGAGATGGTGGCGGGGTGGTAGAAGTGTCAGGAATCTAATCGGAAGCACCTTTGAGTTGCAGGTTGGCTAGATGCGGAACAACTGACTCACCGGTAAATCTCCTCTTTGAGCGCCTGTTATAATCAGATTGCACTTGCAGTGTTTTGGATATGAACGTATCATTAGCAAACACCATTTCTTCTTCCTCCATATAGGAAAAAAGTCTGTGATCAGGAGCGATATCAAATTCTTGTTCTAGAGAAATTCCTTGCATTTGCGTTGTAAGAACCACACTCTCCATTTGTGGTGAGGCATATATATAACCTTCGTGATATGTCATCGCGCCTTGGTTGCGTTGCTCCACCACCTTTTGTGCAAGTTTCCATGCAGACAGTTCCAGGGCATATATGCATTACTGCAAGGGAAGCACCACGGATTGATGTCATCAATGAGGTTGTTTTGCCCTGCAATTAATTCCCTACTCAAGCTTGGTAAAGTGCTCGTCAGCGGAGTGGGCACAGGTACCATTTGGTTGGCAGTCGGAGCTGGTGGATTAGTATGAGACGTGCCTTGGTACTAATTCTGATGATATGAGGACCGCCCGCCTTGATAGTTTTGATATGCAGGCTTTGGAGGCATTGATTGGTTTCGCTTAAGAGTGGTTATATCATTTTTCATGGTCCACAACATCTCTTTGAGGTCGCTCATTTCATCTTTGGAAGAACCCGATGTACAGGCTACATTTTGTGGGGATGCCGCATATGTGTACATCGACTGGGGAGTTGTGGGCATGCTAGTTGACATGAATTCTTGTGCGAGAATCGATATTTCAGGAAATATCGACATAACAGGTCGAGGAGGCAACTTTCTGCAATCTATCAAATGATTCTCAGCTTTGACAGCGACATCGTAAGCATCTGGTAGAGTAGCTCCTCCCAAAGACTTGATCTTCATAGAAATGTCAGAATTGATGGACTTCAGATAAAATATGAATGCCAACTCAGGAGTCGGGCATATAGTAATAGGGATCCTCTGCCAATTTGTGTGAAATAGGGCATTAAAGTCCGTCAGAGCCTCCTGGGGGGCTCGTTTTATGATAGATAGTTGATAATATAGTGAAAAGCGATCTCCATCATTTGAGAACCTCTCATAGAATGGATCTTCGAGCTCGTCCCAGGTGTGAATAGTGCTAGGTGACAGCATTCGGTACCAATCTAGCACCTTTCCTTTAAAAGAAGCGGCGAGAAGCCTCAAAGCTACATTTTGTGTTGTAATCTTGTGTACCAAACACACGTCCACCACATCTTGCAAATGTTTTGCGGGTGTTCTTGAGCCATCTCTGGTAAACTTGGGTATAGTTTTCATAGCTGAAACCGGGATAGCGCCTCAGACAGCGAGTGCTACTGGGGCTGCTAGGGCACTTCCAGCATCCCATGCCACATTTTTTGTTGGCGGTCGGCAACATGGTTAGAGGAACGGGTGGCGGGAGTGTAATGGTTACCAACTGATTTGCGGCTTGCATTGTTCCTAGTGGAGGTACTAGCAAATTGGGGTTGCCTGCGATTTGGGATCTAGTTACAGGCCGGTGGCTCATACACCCTTCTAAAACACAAATTCATTTAAGCTCGGTCCCACCGGGCATGCCAAAAAAGGAACAAACTGTTGACGCCAAAATTTGACGAGGTAACAGTGTCTTATGGGAAACTCAGTTTATGGGGGACCCTTTTGCGCTAAACTAAGTGACCTATGAGTTTTTAGAGAAGCCAGTTTCTTCTATAATGGAGGTTTGGGAAAGGGAAAAGGAAACAGATATAATAAAATAAATTCTAACCTAAGGAGATGCGCCAAGACTTAATGATAGGCATGATAAATCATAGATCTAAGGGCCTGATTGGTGTTTGTAGTGTTCCAAAAAATTAGAAACTAAAAATTACAGCATAGACAATCCATTCATTGACATAAAATAATATTGCATACATTCCTACTGCCAGGAAGAGTCATTAGACATGGTCTAGGTTAGCAAGCTTGCATTCAACATATATAGAAGTTCTCAAATGAAATGTCCAGACAATAAAAGCACAATTTACAGTTTGATCAAATAGCATGAAAAAAAATAGAAAGGCTGAACAATTGGCACAGTCTGAGAGTCTTTGCAATAAAATAAAACAACAATAAAGGCCTAGTGTCTTTAACCAAAACCAATGTTTCCTCCAAATTTCGGACCCTTTTCTCACAACAGAGAAAAGTATATATAGCAGGAAAAAAAAACCCCACCGCCTTGGAGAGTAGTAACAGAAAAGATTTCGCAATCCCCTGGCAATGATGCAAAAACAGAATATTCCCCAAGTTGTTGCAACAGAAACAATTTGAAACCAAGCATCCGGTCATTCCAGGCACAAGTGCATCCTCTGCAAATGATGGCGATGGTCCCGACAAGGCTTAATCAGAAAAGTGTCACCATCCCGAGCAAATGATTATGACACGTAGTGGCCAATAGCAGCATTTGGTTTGTTTGGTTGATCGCCTGAATATGAGATCCGCCGACTAGACACGTGGCAGCCTTTCGATGCCCATGGGAACCCTTCTCTCTCGCCGCTAAAGACTTGCGCTAAGGCTACACGTGCGAATGGGCGGAGCACTTAACTAATAGTGGAGGGAACGATCACCAGCCAGGCGCAAAAGAGACGCATGGCAGCATTTCACTTCCCGCGGTTGTTCCTTCATCTCTACACTGAAAGTTTTGCGAAGAGAAAACACATAGCAAGAGTACACCATAGATAACAATTGTGGAGCCCACCAAACTTTTGGGAATGAGGGCTCCGTGGAACTCTAGTGGAGCCCGATGAGGCAGCAAGAAGAATGATCAAAAGTATCCCACAGCCACGACACGTGGAAGCATAGCGGGGTTTCCCAGGATGCGAAAGAAATGCAGAAACTCGGGGTTGTGAGGAGTAGACACGTGGAGCGGGAGAGCAGAACTTAGATAAAAGGCCGAGTTGATTACTTGTGATGCACAGGCCGATGCATAGATGAAAATACACCCAAAGGGAGCTCGTTAAATATTTATTAACAATGACTATCCTATTCTCAAGGAGTTCCAAGATGTATTCCCTGAAGAACTTAAGGAATTGCCTCTGAAGTGGGAATTCAATTTTTCTATCGACTTAGTTCTAGGAGTTGAGCCTCAATCAAAGGCACCTTATCAGATGACCACCACAAAACTCTATGGGTTGAAGGCCCAATTAATGGAATTACTAGATAAGGGACTCATTAGACCCAGTGTGTCTCCTTGGGGAGTGCCAATTATTTTTGTGAAAAAGAAGGGTGGAACTTTGCGTTTGTGTATAGGTTATCAGATGTTAAACAAGGTTTCCATCAAGAACCGATATCCACTCTCGAGGATTGATGAATTGTTTGATCAAATGAAGGGAGCGACAATGTTCTCCAAGATAGATCTGAGGTCGGGGTACCATCAATTGAGGATTCAGGAAGAAGATATTTTGAAAACTTCCTTTGGAACTCGGTATGAACATTACAAGTTCACAGTGGTACCTTTCAGTTTGACTAATGCACCAACAACCTTTATGAACCTTATGAATAGTGTATTCAGAGACTGCTTGGATGACTTTGTTCTAATCTTTATTGACGACATCCTAGTCTACTCAAAGACTATCGAAGAACATGATATACATTTGAGGATAGTTTTTCAACAATTGAGAGAAAGGAAACTCTTTGGGAAGTTGTCCAAGTGTTCATTCTATCAGGACATAGTGCACTATTTGGGCCATATCATTTTAGCTGAAAGAGTCTCCATAGACCCTGAGAAGATCAAGACGATCGTGGAATGGCCAATGTCTCAAAATGTGTCAAAATTTCATAGTTTCATGGGCCTCGTGGGATACTATAGGAAGTTTGTTCTCCCAGATTGCATCTCCTATTAACTCACTTGAAAGGAAGGGAACATGGTTTGAATGGACTAAGAAATGCGAGTAGGTATTCCAACTCCTGAAGGAGAGGCTCACGACAATACTAGTGCTAACTATCCCTGATCCTAATGGGAGATTCACAGTAATCACAGATGCTTCAGGAGAGGGATTGGGAGCAGTATTAATGTAAGATGGACAAGTGGTAGCATATGAATCAAGGAAGCTCAAGCATCACGAAGTGAACTAGGTGTCTCATGATTTAGAATTGGTGGCCATAGTTCATGCCTTATAGATGTGGAGGAATTATCTTTTGGGAAATCTATTTGAACTCAAGACAAACCACTTGGGGTTGAGATACATATTTACCCATCCAAACCTTAATGTATGACAAAGGAGGTGGTTGAAATTTCTTAGCAAGTATGACTTTGGAATTGAATATATAAAAGGGAAATAGAACAAAGTGGTTGATGCTCTTAGTAGACGAAGACATACGACAATCATGATCTCAACAAGGTCTAACTTGAGCCAACTGGTAATTCAAAATATTCCAGAAGATGAGCACTATGAGAGAATGAAGAGCGCCCTAGCAGAAAATCCTTTGAATTATCGGTTCGATGGGTATGAGATCAAATTGGATGGTATTTTGAGATACTAGAGGAGAATGTATATTCCTGACTCTAAAGAGCTAAAGAAGTTGGTTTTAGAATAAGTTCACAATGCACCTTATTCAAGACACCCTGAAGTATCCAAGATGATCGCGGAGTTGAAGACTCTATTTTTTTGGCCTAAACTCAAGAAGGATGTAGTGGAGTACATAGCCAGATGCTTGGAGTGCCAACGATTCAAGGCTAAGCATGCACACCCAATCGGGTTATTGTATCCTCATGACATACTTGAGTATAAATGGTAGGTGATTAGTATGGATTTTGTATAGGGGTTGTCGTTGAACAAGAATAAGCATGATGTTATCTTGGTCATAATTGATAAGTTGACTAAGGTTGCACACTTCATTCCGAGAAACCTTAAGGATGGATCGTTGACCCTGGCTAAGAAATTTGTTCAAGAGATCTTTCGCTTACATGGAGTTCTAGAGACTATCATTTCTGATAGGGACACTCAAACAACCTCAAGGTTTTGGACAACCTTGAATGCAACATTGGGGACTAAATTGATTCAGCTTGGCTTATCATCCTTAGACTGACGAACAAACATAGAGGGTGAATCAGGTAGTCGAAGACCTCCTCCGAATGTATTGTATGGACCAACAGTATAGGGGGAAGAGTATTTTCCTTTGGTAGATTTTTCTTACAACAACTCTTATCATACATCCTTAGGTGTGGCACCATTTGAAGCCTTGTATGGGCAGAAGTGTTGTACCCCCATCAATTGGAATGAACTGGATGATAGGATCATAGTAGGACCTAAAATTCTTAAGGAAATGGAAGAGCAAATGAGGGTCATTAAGAGAAGATTTAAATAGGTGACAGATCAACAGAAGAGCTAGGCCAACAAGAACCGAACTCTTAGATAGTTTGCAATAGGGGACAAAGTTTTCTTGAGAGTTAAACCTTATAAAAGCTCTATTGCTTTTGGAAAGTCTTCCAAGTTGGCCCTAAGATATATGGGACCGTTTGAAGTCTTGGAAGTGATTAACCTAGTTTCTTATAGACTAGCTCTACCACCTGCTCTGGCTTGACTTCATAATGTATTTCATGTCTCTTTACTTAGGCCATATCATCCTAATGTGACTCATGTACTTGATTGGTAATCCTTACAGGTACAGGATCTAGGATTAGTGCTAGTGGAGCCCATTAGAATCCTAGATAGATGCAACATTAAGTTGCGGAGTAGAGATATTGCTTAGATTAAGGTCCAATGGGACCAATACTCAGAGGACAGTGCTACTTGGGAGGATGCGGAAGAAATAAAACGCTCCTTTCCACATTTTTTTCTTGAAAAAGAAACTCAATAATTTTGTTTAAATTTTTTTGGATTGAGATACTATGATATTTCATGCTTTAAAATTTTTTATGTTGAAATAGACATATATTTTTTATCTGATGTTGAAATAGACATATATTATTTTGATGTGATGTTGAAATAGACATATAAATTTTTGATCTGGTGTTGAAATAGACATATTTTTTGATGTGATGTTGAAATAGACATATATTTTTTGATGTGATGTTGAAATAAACAGATACATTTTGATCTGATGTTGAAATAGACATACATTTTGATTTGATGTTGAAATAGACATATACATTTTGATGTGATGTTGAAATAGACATATACATTTTGATGTGATGTTGAAATAGACA
>VDFB02266863.1:0-48004 GCA_007258455.2 Sequoia sempervirens
AAATATAAATTTATAAGATTTTAAATATAAATAGAAATATAAATTTATAAGATTATAAATATAAATAGAAATATAAATTTATAAGATTTAAAATATAAATTATTTTCGCATTTTTTCTAGGCTTGTGTTTCCAAGATGCAGTGCACGAGGGGTATTAGAACTGTGTGCAACAATTATGAAAAAAAATGAATTAAAATAGTTAAATTATTATTTTAGGAGTTTAAAAAATTAAATGTAAAAGAGTAAGAGTGTTTAGTTTTTAAGGATTAATGTTGAAGAATAAGTTTGATATAATGTAGAGTTTTTTTGTTGTGGTAAATTGAAAATATATATTATTTATAAATAACATGTGTTTTGTAAGATTTGATCTTGTCTATTATGGGAATGTTTTGACAGGTCTATACATTGTGTATAATTGTGATGCTTTCACTTTGAACTAGATTCTCCTAGATTGACCCCTTGCTTAGAGTAGCTTTATAGTTGTGCTCTAAAGAAAAGATTCTTAGAATGATGTTCCTTGCAATGCATAGGATTTTCAATTGGTTCCTTTTCAAGATGGTGTGAAACTCGTAATCACACCTTGGTGAGCAATGGGTACGCCGAAGAGTTGTGGAAGGTCAATTAGAAAAAAAATTGGGTCTATTTTTTTGCAAACATTTTGCAAAGGTCAATTGGTAGGCCATTTAGAAAATGATGTTTTTTGTGCAACAAAAGTTTCAATGGAGAAGTGATAGCTTCAAATCAACTATGCATCTTTTTATAGGGATCCAAACATGACCAAAACGAAACCTCTAAATGAGCTCCATTACCAACAAGCTCATGTTATGTTGCAATAGAGAGAGAAGGAGGGATACAGATAGAAAGAGGGAGAGATAGAGGGGGGAAGAGTGTGAGAGAGGGGGGTAAGGAGATAGAGGAAAAAATAGAGTGAGACTTAAAGAAAAAAGAGAGAGGACTTGAGAAAGAGAGGGATATACAACCAATTTGAAGTTTGGGTTTTCCATCTACACTTTTTCAAACTTGAAAGACACTCTTCTAGGGAATTTGTCCTTGTCTATGAGCTAGTTATCCAAACCAACTTCAAATAGGGTTCTGATTAGGGTTCAAATAGCTTTATGGTTAGAGTTAAGCCTCAATTTGAGATAAGGATATCTCTCGGCGTACTTTACATATATTTTTAAAATATAGATATGCTAATATATATACATCTATAATATAGATATAATAAATAATATGTAAATAGTAATATTATATAATAATAATATAATATAATATAATATAATATGTAATATAAATACATACTTCTTTAATTAATTAACAGGATAAAATAATATTAAAAAATAATTAATAATAGATTTTAGATGTCTAAATAAATAATTTATAAAAATAAAAAATAATCAATTTATTTAATTTAAAGCTAATTTATATTTAAATAAGAAATATTAATTTACTTCATTTCATAATAAATTTTAATATACTAAATTATATAATTAACAATAATATCTTCCAAAATTTATTATTTAATCATAAATACAAATATTTAAATAAAAATATATATTATTTTTTAAATACATTTAAATTTTTTTCATACAAAAAATTAAAAAAATATATTTCCTTTTATAAATTGGAATTTAAATTGTATTAAAACACACATATATTTTTAAAAATATTTTATATAAATTTTTACTTTACATTTTTTTTCTCAATTTATATTTTTATAAAAAATAGATATTAATTTTTAAAAAACCAGCAATGTAATGTAAAATAATTTAATATTCTAATTAATTTTTATAAAAATATAAATTGAGAAAAAAAATGTAAAGTAAAAATTCATATAAAATATTTTTAAAAATATATGTATGTTTTAATGCAATTTAAATTCCAATCTATAAAAGGAAATATAATTTTTTTAATTTTTTTATGAAAAAAATTTAAATATATTTAAAAAACAATATATCTTTTTATTTAAATATTTGTATTTATGATTAAATAATAAATTTTGGGAGATATTATTGTTAATTATATAATTTAGTATAATAAAATTTATTATGAAATGAAGTAAATTAATATTGGTTATTTAAATATAAATTAGTTTTAAATTAAATAAATTGATTATTTTTTATTTTTATAAATTGTTTATTTAGACATCTAAAATCTATTATTAATGAATTTTTAATATTATTTTATACTATTAATTAATTAAATAATTATGTATTTATATTACATATTATATTATATTATATTATATATATATTTTTTTTGATGCAATAGTTGCTGCCATTAGGGGGCAACTCCCTTTCTATTCATTCAAAAGGAGAAACTTTACTGAAACTTGCCCTACTTGAGGGGAGTCAATAACATCAAGGCAACTATACCATCTACCAGACGACACAAATGGAGAGGAGTCTTTAATTTCACCACTGTGAGAGACATGATAAAACTCTGTGAGATTTGTTGGCGTGCCTTTTGGAATAATTCCCAATTCAGTCCTTATCTGCCACCTCTTTTAGGCCCAGCCAGTTAGTCACATTGGCTGAGCTTATCATGTCCTCGCATCCTTCAATTGCAAGATTTTCCAGTTTATCCGCTATTTTGTTGCCCTCCCGGTACGTGTGTCTAAGTATGAAGTCCGAGATTTCTTCCAGCTTGTCTAAGACTCTGTCCAACTAGCTTTGGAGGTGCCAATTCACTATTGTTTTTGATTTCAGAGCGTTGATGCAAATCAGTGAGTCACTTTCTATATCCAACTTAGCCCACTTTTTCTCCATTATATATTATTATTATTATTTTTTTTTTTGAAAAGAAGGGGTAAAAATTTTATTCAATCAAAACCAAATTACAAGGCAAAGGCCAGAGGCCCACCAAACCAAGACCGCCACAAGAAACCACCAGAAACAACATTACAAATTCATGTCTTCCACTAATAACCTCTCCAGGGTCCCAAGATAATCAGAAGATAGGACCTCCCTTCCACTAATATCCCAACCATCCACATTCTCTGAAGCCCACTTCGCCAAACAATCAGCCACGCTGTTCCATTCTCTAGGGATATGGCAAAAGGAGACAAAATCCAAGGAACTACATAGACTCAGAGTCTGTCTGACCACAGAGGCTAATTGCCAACTAACATCATCCAACCTCTGGTTGTTCAACATATCCACAACAATCTGAGAATCAGACTCACAAATGATCCTCCTCCAACCTAAAGAGCAACCACACTCAATAGCAATCTTAATAGCAAGGGCCTCCATCAGATTATTAGATTGCTGACCTTTGTAACTAGAGAAGAAAAAAACCGCACCCCCATCACTACCTCTACCAATACCCCCCACACCAGCATGACCAGGGTTCCCACGAGAAGAACCATCGGTATTAATCTTTAGGACCCCCACCGAGGGAGGCGTCCACCTCCCATCTCGACAGACCCGTTGCCTGACATGACGGGGTCTTCTTCCAGCAATGCTTCCCCTTCTACTCTCCTCCAGGTTCAAATTCCGCACGATAGCAAGATCACCAGGATCAATAGTTTCAGACATATCACACTTAGCAGAAATAGTCTCCTAAAGCCTGCTAATAATCTTTTTCCACAATTGAAAACTCCCCAATTTGGGGCCACAAAAGACTCTCCGGTTCCTTTCCAACCAAAGGTTCCAGAGAATGAAAATAGGTCCAATAGCCCAGGCCACCTGCAGGAAAGAAGTCTTCGCAGGAGGCCTGCCCATACTCTCCCAAAAATCAATTAGGGAAGTAGCATGAATACAACCATGATGCCAAGCCTCCCACCACCTATGCCATATCTCTCTAGAAAAAGGGCAGAGGAAGAACAAGTGGGAGGTACATTCTTCACTGTGCGAACAAAGGAAGCAAATAGAAGGACCTTGGAAACCTCGCTTGCGGAGATTTTCCCAAGTGAGGCACTTCTTCTGAGCAACCAACCATAAGAAGAAATTGCATTTGGGCCAAGAGAATTTGTCCCAAACCTTTTTCCACCAGTGCACCTCAGCGGGACCATATAAGTTCCTATCAAGAATAGCATAGCCTTGGGCCACAGTAAATTTACCATTTGGACTAGGACTCCAAGCCAAAACATCCCTCACATTAAGGGAACTGCAAAGCCTTCCCTCCAAAATTTTAGCAAGGACATCATGATCTGCATCAGAACCACCCATGGGCCACTCCTGCGGATCCTTCTAGCAAGCCACCACCGCCTGACCAATACGCTTGACTGTTTTAAACTGCTCCACCTTAATCCAACCAGCCTCAGAGAAAATATGGCAAAGAGGCTGAAGCTGAGGGAAGCTAAAGAGAATGGGAGGGTGGCCATCCTAGGAATCCTGCCAAAACAAAGCATCAGAGCCTCTACCACAGATCCAAAAGAGACCCTCCTTAATCAGTTGAGCTCCCTTCTTAAGGGTATCCCAAATACAAGAACCTTTACCAACCAAAACAAACCGCGACACATCAAGGCTATCAGCACCAGGAAAATACTTGTGGGTAAGAATCTTGGCCCAATCCTGATCCTGATTAATGCACCATCTCTAGTAAAGCTTGGCAGCCAAGGTAGTGATAGCCAGAGCCAAAGACCTAAGACCGAGGCCCCCAGCAGGCTTCGGCCTGCAGACAGATTCCCATTTGACTAAACTCCACTTCGAGGAGAGAAGGCTACCAAACCAAAGAAATTTCTGAGACAAAGCATCAAATTCCCTCACAAAGCTGGAAGGGGGAACTTGCACACAACACCTATAAATGGGGAGAGACTGCACCACAGTCTTTAGAAGAACCACTCTCCTAGCAGAAGATAGCCATCTGTAAGTCCAATGACTAACCTTACTCTGAAATTTATCCAAAATCCCCTGCGAGTAAACTCTACGCTGAGATCCCAAAGCCAAAGGGATCCCAAGGTACAGTAAGGGAAGAGAACCGATTTGGAATCTGAGGATCCTAGCAATCCTGCTCTGAATAAGCCGAGGGGTATTAAAGAAATAAATGGAGGATTTTTTATCATTAACACACTAACCTGAAGCCTTCAAATAGATATCTAAGGCTCTCCTGAAGTTCACCGCCTCACTAATTCTAGCCAAGCCCATCAATCTAGTATCATCCACAAACTGAAGATGAGAGTAGGAAGGAAGATAATTGTTCCAGCTCCAACCTTTGATAAGACCCTGCCTCACTTGAGATTTAATAAATTTCCCAAGGCCCTCCGCCATGATAATGAATAAATATGGATATAAGGGGTCCCCTTGCCGGAGTCCCCGAGAAGCACAAAACAGATCAGAAGGTTCCCCATTAATGAGAATAGAGAAGGAGGCAGAGGTCACACAACTAAGAACCCAACTAACCCACTCCTCAGCGAAGCCAAAGGCCAAGAGAATTTTCTGTAAGAACTCCTAGCTCACCCGGTCATAAGCTTTGGCCATGTCCAGTTTAATGAACATAGCCCTCTCCTTAGAATTAGCCATATAATGAATAGCTTCCATTGATATCACAACACTATCCATAATCTGTCTTCCTTCAACAAAACCACCCTGCTCAATAGAGATTAGAGAACCAAGGAGTGGTTTGAGTCTCTTTGCAATTAACTTGGTGATAATCTTGTAAACAACATTACATAGCGCAATAGGCCTGAACTGAACCCGCTGATTAGCCCCCTCCTTCTTGGGAATGAGAGCCAAGAAAGTAGAATTCATGGACTTGAGCATCTGTTTGTTCCTATGGGATTCCTGAACCACCTCGAGGAGATCAAACTTTATTATTTCCCAGAACTCCTGAAAGAAATCAATCGGAAACCCATATGGGCCAGGAGCCTTACCTTTTTTCATATTAAACACCACTTTCTCCAACTTAGGTAACAAGATAGGACATGAGAGAGCCCCATTCATCTCAGCTGAGACCAGGTGGGGAATACAGTCTAAGACGGCCCTCTCCTCAGCCCTAGCAGCAAGATCCTCCCTAGAAAAAAGGTGAGAAAAATAATTGACCGCTTCCCTGGAAATATCAACACTAGAAGAGAGCTGAGCCCCATTAGGTGAGACCAGAGAGGCGATAGAATTACCCAGCCTTCGAGCCTTAACTGAATTATGAAAGAATGCAGTGTTCCTATCCCCCTCCTGAAGCCAATCAACGCGAGATTTCTGCTTCCAGAAGATCTCTTCCCGAAGCTCCCACTCTTCTAAACCCTTAAGAGCCAAGGACTCAGCTATACTTAGATCAGGGGTCAAAACTTGGTCCCAAATCTGACGAGTGATGTTGTCCAGCTTGGACTGAGCAGCCAACTTTTGAGCATGTAGGTTCCCAAAGCATTATTTATTCCATCTCTTAAGCCTGTACTTCACATGTTGAAGCCTCTTGCTAAAAGTAAACATGTTCGTCCCATGGGATGGCATCCCCTCATACCACCAATCCAGCATAAGATCATGCAGAGACTGATCTCTTAACCACATCAACTGAAATTTGAAAGAAGGATTTTTGGTGACTCCAAAAGCATTGATAGAGAGCTTGATAGGCCAGTGATCAGAGCCCCTCCAATCAAGAATTTCTGAACTGGTGATCAACCTACCGTTCATCCAATAGCATGAAACCAAAAATCTATCCAGCCTTTCTGAGATAGCCTCACCCCCACATCTCCTATTATTCCAGGTAAAGACCCCATTTGTTGGCTTCACATCAATGAGATTCAAGAAACCAATCATATCCCTGAGCAGATTTGCAGAAGGGTCCAGCCTAGCTAACCCTCCTCGTTTTTCCTCCAAGCAAGTAATAGCATTAAAATCACCCGCCAAAATCCATGGGAGGAAAGGGTCTAAGGCTCGGATGAATCTTATATGAGCCCAGAGATTTGACTTACCTAAAAAATTAGTAGGAGCATAAATATTGGATAAAAGACATCTCTCTCCAGTCTCCAAACTAGAGGCAACCAAAGAAATGGAAGACCGACTAGAACTCCACCATAAGGGGAAGACTTTCCTCGGGTTCCAGAAGCAAGCCACCCCCCCAGAACTGTTCAAAGCACCCACCCCCTGCCAGTTTCCCTAGGGCCAGATACGCGAAGCACAATTATCCAAATCATCCACTGTAAGCTTAGTTTCCTGAATAAAGACCACATCAGGAGATTGAGATTCAATTAGTCTACGAACAACCTTTTGTCTAGGGATGCTGTTCAACCCCCTTACATTCCATGATAAAACAATCATTTATGGGGGTGGGAGACGTGGGAATCAATGGGTTTCATAGACCCAGACTCAACCAAAGTATCACCCATAATCTTCACCTTCTCTTGATCAGTTTTCCTTCCACTCTTTGACGGTTTATCAAGAGGCCCCTTTTTAAAGGATTTCTGTTGTAACCCTAAAATAGGAGGAGCTTTGTTACCCTTCATGGAATCAGAGGCCCCCTTAGGAACATGTGGATCAGGAGTCACCACAACAGAGCCCTTCGGAGCTTGTGATCCCTGGAGAACCCTAATATCCTGATCTTGCAGAGGAAAATCCATAGCCATCTGAGCAACCTGGTGGTCCCCTGAAGATAAAATTTGATCCTCTTTCTTTGCATCCTCATCCAACACCTCATGCAGATCCCTAGCCCCAGAAGAGAGCTCAACAGGAATACCTTCCTCTTAGACCAAATCCTCAAGAACATCAAACCTGTTAATAGTGCCATCATTCTGTCTATCTAACCAAGTTCTCTTCTTGCCCTTTCCTTTGTTACGAGACTTAACTGGAATAAAACCCTTGTTATCTCCAGGTTCATTAGACAAAGGAGCCTTCCCCTTGTCCCCCTTAGGAAGTCCAGAGGGAGCCGAGGGGGAGGGTT
Organism: Sequoia sempervirens; assembly: GCA_007258455.2. Classification (NCBI taxonomy): domain Eukaryota; kingdom Viridiplantae; phylum Streptophyta; class Pinopsida; order Cupressales; family Cupressaceae; genus Sequoia; species Sequoia sempervirens. The sequence goes on from VDFB02266863.1 coordinate 7,813, forward strand.
TATATCTGGGACATTTGCGGTATAAATGACCATATTCATGAAAAATTCTACATCTAAACGGGAGGGTCTCATAATCCAAATGTTGGATCCAAGAAGATGATCCCATGCAAATTTCCATAGAATCTGGTAACGGGTTATTCAGATCAACTTCAACACAGATACGGGCAAAGGATATTACCTTATGGTCCTGAGTTTGTGTAGCAGAACCCACAGGTTTTCCAAGGAGCAATGAGATTGAGTGAATAATATCTTCCCTCCAGAATTCCAAAGGAAGCCTTGGCAACCGAACCCAAACAGGTACCCGTGATGGGATCTCTTCAGCAGAGTTGAAACCCATGTGCCAAGGCTTGATGAAAAGCCCCACCTGATTAAAGAAATAAGGGCCTCCTTCAAAAGCCCTATGCCTATCCGACATGCTTGAAAAGATAACCAGAAAATAATTGTTAGCTGCCAAAATAATCTCCATATCACCTTCAAGGTTCCAAACCTGTTGTGCCCAGGAATCCAACACAGGCAGGGAGAGACGAATGCCCAAAAATTTGCAAATAAGGGCATGATTACACCAATAATCAACATCTTCTGACACTTGCTCAGGTTGAATAACCAAAACTGGTCGATCCTCAGATTTCTCCAAACATTCGTTTACTTTTTTAATTCGAAACAACCCTTTTGAAGAGGAAACCCCATCCCCAGATTGGGTTTTACCCAACTGATCCTTACTGCTAACATACAACGAGGAAGATGGCTCAACCATCTCCAAATCCTCATAGGAAACCTGAGATAAGACAAAACCCTGATTCGCCATAGATCAAAAAGCACAACCCACCAAAAAAGGAAAGAGACGGGGCAAGAGACCCGCAGTCTCAACCGCAAGACACCCCCCACCAATGAAGTGCCAAACACAGCAAAGATACGCAAGAAAAAAGCAGGAAAAAAAGCCCACAGGCCAAACAATGGTTAGCCCCCAAACTGACCAGCGCACCCCTAAGCTCAAGCAAAAACCCCACCCCAGCGAACGCACCAGACATGGCCTCCAAGCACAGACGGGAAGAAGAGAAGAAGAGCTAGGGCACGCGGGCCCTAGCTCACACCCAGCTGCTGCGCAAAGCCATTTTCACCCCCCTGTTATCTTTATTATATTATATTATATTATATTATATTATAATATATTATATTATTATTGTATAATATTATTATTTACATATTATTTATTATATTTATATTAAAATTTTATAATACATAAATTTAAAGCTAACTTATATTTAAATAAGCAATATTAATTTACTTCATTTCATAATAAATTTTAATATACTAAATTATATAATTAACTATAATATCTCTCAAAATTTATTATTTAATTATAAATACAAATATTTAAATAAAAAGATATATATTTTTTAATATATTTAAATAAAAAGATATACTTTTTTTTAAAAATATATTTAAATTTTTTTCATACAATTTTTTTAAAAATATATATTTTGATTTTATAGATTTGATCTTTTTAAATAAAAAGGGGGTAAATTTTTTATTGAAGATCAGAAAGCAACATTATAAAGGAAGCCAAGGACCGAGGTCCCAAGGAAAAACAAGAGCAACAAACCAAACTAAGATAAAACAGCCAGCACCATCATCCGTCACCATTCCCAACCCTATCTTTAGCAAGAATAGTCGTTAAATCAAGACGAAGCTCCTGAGGAACCAACTCCCACTCCTCAATTCTCTATCCCTCAACATGCTTAGAAGCCCATTTCTCCAAACAATCAGCTGCCCTATTCCACTCCCTTGGAATATGGACAAAAGTCACCGTTTCCATCAAAGAACTAACCCGCAAAATTTGTTGCACAACCCTAGCCAACTGCCAGCTGACATCTGCCACTTTCTGCTCAATAAGAAAATTGATCAATATCTGGGAATCAGATTCACAAACAATCCTTCTCCACCCCAAAGCATGAGCTCTCTTAAGAGTATTAAGAATAGCCAACCCTTCCACCAGGTTGATGTCTGTGTCCCTTCATAGATCGAAAAGAGGAGGATCACCGAGCCCAAAGAATCCCTACCAATCCCCCCAATACCAGCCGGTCTCGGATTTCCCCTTGAAGATCCATCAGTATTGATCTTCAAAACACTGTATGGGGGAAGTTGCCATTTGCCATCCCTATCAATTTTTTGCTTCTCTTGTCGTCCTCTCTTAGCCAAAGCCAATGACAACCCCTAAATCCTCAACCTCTCCACCAACTCTGTATCCCTTTTCACCAAAGGGAATTCCACTTCACACCTAGCTTCCACTGTTTCCTGAACCATGCCCAATAATCTTTGCCAAATTTGTTGCACCAGCCTCTATTCTCCACGAAATATCCTTCAATTGCATTCCAACCAAATCTACCACAATAAGAAGATAGGCCCCACAAACCACACCTCCTGCAAAAAGGAGGCCATAGAAGGGGGCCGACCCATCCCCTACCAAAATTCAATCAAGGAGGAAGCATGAACACAAGGAATTTTCCAAAAACCTCACCAAAAATGCCAAAGCTAGAGGGCAAAAAAGCAACGAGAAAATAAGTGAGTAAAGTCCTCCTCATTAGCCCCACACATAACACAAACAGAAGGACCCTGGAAACCTCTCTTCCAAATGTTATCCCAAGTCAAACACTTATTCCAGGCCAACATCCAAATAAAACAATTACATCTTGGCCAGGAAAGCTTGTTCCAGACCTTATTCCACCACTGAATTTCAGGCCCAGCCAACCTAAGAGACAATAACACACTATAACCAGAGGCTACAATATAGGTCCCCTTAGGATTGGGGGACCAGGCAAGCACATCATCATCTCATAGAGAGCTATATCTTCGATTGGAGAGGATACTTTGTAGCACAACACAATCCTCCTGCAAACCAACATTTGGCCACTCATCCGGGGACTTCCATTTGGCCATCTCCATCTGACCACAGGAGGAAAAGGACTTAAAATCACTCACCCGCGACCAACCAGCCTCAAGAAATCTCTGACAAAGATTCAACAAGTTGGGAAACTAAGTGGTGATGGGAGGAAAACCATCCCAAGAATCAGACCAGAATTGGACCTCTGTCCCCTTCTTGCAGATCCAAAATAATTCTTCCTTAATAAGCACAACCCCTTTTTTGAGGGTGCCCCATATCACAGAGCCCTTCCCCACAAGGGGGTACCTAGAAATATCATGTTGAGGGATCCTCGGGAGATACTTCTGAGAAAGAACCTTGGCCCAACTCTTATCCCGCTCATTACACCACCGCCAATACAGTTTTGCAGCCAAAGCCTCCCTAGTCAAAGCCGACAGCCTCAAACCAAGTCCACCATATTGTTTCGATCTACAAACAACCTCCCATCTAACCAGACTCCATTTGGAGGACTTTAAGCAACCAACCCATAAAAATTGTCTCACCACAGAATCTAGGTCCTTAAGAAATCCCATAGGGGCAACCTGGAGCATGCATCTATAAATGGGCAGGGCCTGCATGACTGACTTAATCAACTAGACACGAACAACAAAGGATAACCATCGATGAGTCTAGTGATTAACTTTCGCCCAAAATTTATCCAAAATAATCTGCCAAGACCCCCTAGGCAGTCTACTCATCGAGATGGGAATGCCAAGGTATGTCAATGGGAGAGTCCCAATCTAAAATCTTAAAGTTTGGGAAATCCTCTGCTGAATGGGGCCCGAAGTGTTGAAGAAGAAAATGGAAGACTTGCCTTCGTTAATCTGTTGACCAAAGGCAACTAGGTAAACATCCAACACTCTTCGTAAATTAGAAGCCTCTCACATTGTAGCCATCCCCATCAAAGCAATATCATCCACAAATTGTAAGTGAGTTTGCGAAGGTAAGGTGCCACCCCACCTCCAACCTTGAATGAGACCAGACTCCACACTCCATTTAATCCATCTCCCCAAACCTTCAGCCAAAAGAATAAACAAGTAAGGGGAAAGAGGGTCTCCCTGACGAAGCCCCCTAGAAGCACCAAATAACTTAGAGTGACTCCCATTGATAAGCATAGAGAAAGAGACTGAAGTAACACAACTCAAAACCCATTGAATCCATTCTTCAGCAAAACCAAAAGCACTAGGAACCCTTCGAAGGAAGGACCACCTAACTCTGTCATATGCCTTAGCCATGTCCAGTTTGATAAACATCGCTTTTTCTTTAGAGCTGTCCATAGAATGTATGACCTCAGTTGCAATAACAATCCCATCTAGAATTTGCCTACTAGCTACAAAACCACTTTGTTCCTCAGAGATCAGCTCCTCAAGCCCCTTTTTCAACCTGTAAGCAATAAGCTTAAAAATAATTTTATAAATTACATTGCATAAAGAAATGGGTTGAAATTGGCTTAACCTATTTACTCCCTCACTCTTGGGAATAAGAGCCAGAAAGGTAACATTTAGAGCCCTTAGCATCTTCTTATTTTGTTGAGATTCTTGAACCACTTCCAAGAGGTCAAGTTTGATGATATCCCATAATTCTTGAAAAAATTCAATTGGGAATCCATCTGGACTAGGCGCCTTCCCTTTCTTCATATTGAAAACAATCCCTTCAAGCTCTTCAAGCAAGATATCACTCATGAGTTGTCGATTCAAATCTCCAGACATGAGAGAGGGGATACAAGAAAAAATCTGCGCTTCCTCAGGAGACCCCCCTTGCGAGTCCTCCCTAAAAAGAGATTCAGAATACTGCACTGCCTCCCTTGAGATTTCTGGGACGGAGGAAAGATGGTCTCCCCTATCATTCACCAGACCAGAGATAGAATTATCATGTCACCTGGCTTTCACCGAATTGAAGAAGAAAGCTGTATTTTTATCCCCTTCCTGAAGCCACTCAATGTGAGCCTTCTGTTTCCAATACATTTCCTCTCGCAGTTCCTATTCTTCAAGAGTTTTCATAGCCTAAGCCTCATTCTAAAGCAACTCGGCTGTCACCCCATCCTCCCTTAACCTCCTCATGATACCATCCAAATCTACCTGAGCCATCACCTTTGCATGGAAGACATTCCCAAAGTACCGATGATTCCACCGTTTGAGCTCATATTTAACATATTGAAGTAACTTAGCAAAGGAATACATTGCTGTACCATAAGCTGGTCTACCTTTCTTCCACTAGTCAGTCACGAAGGCATTCAAAGAAGGATCTCGCAACCACATGAGTTGGAACCTAAAAGAGGGCATACAAGGCACACAAATTGATTCAATAACAAGCTTAATAGGCCAGTGGTCTGATCCTCTCCAATCCAAGATCTCAGAGCAAGACGACCACATCCCTCTAACCCAGTAACAGGAAACCAGAAATTGATCTAATCTTTCTACAATGCAGAAATCACCAACCTAACAATTGTTCTAGGTGAACTGACCATTGCTAGGTTTGATATCAACAAGATTCAAGGTATTGATATTGTCACAAAGCAGTAGTGCAAAGGGCTCCAACCTTCCAGTACCACCTCGGTTCTCAACCAACTCACAAATAGCATTGAAATCTCCAGCCAAAATCCATGGATGAAAAGGCGTCATGCTACGGATAAGCCTGGTATGGTATCACAGACCTTGTTTACCCTAAAAATCTGTAGGAGCATATATATTAGAAAATATAATGACTTCCCCTGTCTCAAAACTAGTAGCAATCATAGACATAGAAGATTTAGAAGATATCTACTAAAGAGGTTGGATTCTTTGTGGATTCCATAAACATGCCAGACCCCCATAAGCTTCATGAGCTCCAATGCACTAGAACTCCCCGCTCTTCCACAACTTAGGTGCCAAGCAGGTTGCATATTCTCTACACATAACTTAGTCTCCTACAAAAAGAAGACATCAGGACCTTTCCTTCTAACTAAATCATGAACCGCTTTTTGTCTAGGGCCACTGTTCAAGCCCCGCACATTCCATGATAGAACAATCATTTCAAGGGGCTTGAAAAAAGAGAATCCAGAGTCTTTACTGACCCTAACTCCACCAAATTCTCGCCTGCCAGTTTAATCTTTTCCACATCCTTTTTTTTGCCAGGTTTGGAAAATTTCTCTCCCACCCTTCTTAATATCCTTTTGCATGATGCCCAATTTGGGGGGGGGCTTGGTCTTCTTAGCTGGGTCCGAACTAGTGTTCTGCCTAGGAAGAGAAGAATCCTCACCTACTATTGTAACAATGGCTGAGGGTGCCTGCAGCTCTGAAACCACCATTTGCTGATCAGCTTCCATGTGCAGACAATCATCCTTTTATGGATTCAAAGAAGAATCAAGAACAAGATCCTCCTGAGCTAAGCCCTCAAGCCCCTAATCTAGGTTGATCAAACCCGTGTTCACCTCTTGTTGGTTGAGCTCATCCAAAACCTCAAATCTGTTAAAGGTACCTTCATCTTTCCTTTCTTTAAAAGGCCTCTTTTGACCACTGTTCCGATTTCAAGCCTTGAACGGAGCAAAACCATCAGACGCGCCTACCTCATCAGGAGAAATGCTCTTCCCCTTATCTGTTTCAAGAAGATTGCTAGTAGGTTGTGAAGGCTAGGACCCCACAAGCTTATACCTTGGACATCTCTGCTACAAATGGCCATATTCTCGACAAAGCCGACAACAAAAAGGAAGAGTTTCATAGTCCAAATGCTGCACCCAAGAATAAGAGCCCACCCACATATCTATTGCATCGGGCAAAGGCCTACTTAAATCAATCTCAACACAAATGTGTGTAAAATTCATTACCTTTCTACCCAAAGTTTGTGATGAAGTCCCAACTAGTTTTCCAAGCACTGAGGCCAAAAGGTGTAGCACATCCTCTCGACAACATTCCACTGGGAACCTTGGTAGATGAACCCACACCAGGACATGATTTGGAAGCTCCTCGGCGGGGTTAAAACCTGCATGCCATGGCTTGATAAACAACCCTACCTTATTATGAAAATAAGGGCCTCCCTCAAATACCCTATTGCGATCAACAATGCAATTAAAAATAACCATGAAATAATTATTTTCTAGCAACATTATCTCCATTTCCCCCTCTGGCTCCCATGTCCTCCGGGCTCAAACCTCCAAAAATTGCAAGGAAACCCTCATCCCTAAAAACTTAAAATATAAGGAGTGATTTGAGTAATACTCAACATCTTCAGCAATCATTTTAGACGAAACAACCAGTTTTGGCCTCTCCTTGCACCTCTCAAGACAATCGTTAATCTTCGTGATTCGAGCACCATTAGACAACCCCGTATTAGCAATCCCAATATTTAGAGAAAATAGGTTGTTATCAAAGGTCTTCATCCCTTGACTTGAAAATTTTGAGCCTATTGCTTCCTGAAAGTCCAAGTTAGGGCATCCCACAAACGTCTCACCCTTCGAGAATGCCATCATGCGCTAAGGCAATAAGCACAAACCTTGAACAACAATGGGTGGGGGAATCCTCCCCACACCCTTCCTCCTTGCTCCACACCAGCACCTACACCATAAACCCTTCCCACCCATGCACTAGGAAGAAGAAACAAACCAAGCGAAATGAGAACAGCTCGCACACCCCCAATGCACAACCAAACAACCCCACACCCTCACCGTTTACTAGCACCCCTCACTTGGACCGCAGCAGATCCAACCACCAAGACAGACGCCCAACACCAGATGTAAGGGAAACCCTTCTAGAAAGAAGAATCGAGCCTGAAGTAATCCACGCACCTCAAGACATAGCTCAAACTAAAAAAAAAAACAAACCCTTAGCCACGCAAGAAGACACCCCCCTAGACAGCGCAGAGTCAGCAAAAAACCACCCTGAGCTAGGGTGCGGATGCCCTAGCTTGGCTCTCGAAAACACAGTCCCGAGCCATCCTTATAGATTTTATCTTAAATTGCATTAAAATATACATATTTTTTTAAAAATATTTTATATAAATTTTTACCTTACATTTTTTTTTTTTGAATTTATATTTCTATAAAAATTAAATATCAAATTGGAAAAAACCAACAATCTAATGCAAAATAATTTAATATTCAATTTTTTTTTGACTGAATGAAGGAATTAACTACCAAGTGTTTTTTTTTTAACTTAAACTTAATTTAACAAACTACTTTATCAATAAGTTAAAATATTCTAAAATAATGAAAATCATTCTAAAATAATGAATATCATTAAAATAATATAACTTGATTTGTTATGGCGCCATAAAGTAGCTCTCTCTGTGAAGGAAAAGATGGTTAATAAATATAAAGTACCGTAATTTCTGACAAAACCATTGTAGTAAACTTTAGTTTTTCAAAATTTGACAATTACGAACAGGGAGCCACGGGTACACTCCATTTTGTATGCCCCATAGCCAGTGCCCAAAGTAACCCTAAAAACAAAACTTGAAGCAAAGCAATATTTCCCATTTCATTTCATATTTTCATAGCTTGAAAACTCTTGGCCGTTGACAAAAGATATGCACAAGTGCTTAATTGAGTTTCTGTAGAAGACTTTCCATGGAGAAAAGAAAGCAAATAATAGGTACTTTTTTGCAAAAATCTGGTAAACAATGAACCCTATGCACTGGATAAACATTTATGTTGTTCTGTTGTATCTTTTGAACATAAAATAGCTTGAATTAGAGCACATTTTGTCTTAAATTTGGAGATCTAATAAAGCCCAGTTCGCGGTTTTACTTTTTGTGCAAGAAAATGAGGGTTTTTTGAGAAAAAAACCCTCCTATTCCTTTATAAATGGCTTGGCCTTTCTCCTTTGTTTTCTTTTCATTTTTTGGAGCTCATTTTTTCTGTTATTTTTCATTGTCTCAAGTCGCCATTGTATACATACACCTACTATAAAAACAAAGAAGAAATGGTTACAGTCATTTATTTCAAACCCTGGTTTAGAAAACTTGCTTTCCATTTCACTTGTCAATGGTTGTGTTTGGAATTTTTTTGTAGATTTATGGGTTGACCCTACACAAAAATGATATTTCCTATGTATAGATAATGTCATCTTTTTTTTCTTTTTCTTTTTCTTTTTCTGTTGGTTTCAATTTTCTTTAGAGTTACATTTCTCTATCATTTCCATTATAAAAATCACAGCTATAATGGGTAACATTCGACCTTTGTATTCTCTTTTCCATTTACTCGGAAGTCATAGCTTTTAGCTTATGGGTATCTCTTGTTTTTCCTCCACTGGAAGCAACTGTAGCTCCTCTATTTTCATTATTCAAGGTTTTCAATACCCACGACCATGGGTTTTATGACTTCCTTTACTGAAGGCTATGGCTTCTCACATTTATATTTCATTTTCTGCAAAACAAGCTACCCAAAATCCAATAGAATCACATAGAATGAGCTTCAGGATAAACTAAGCCCCTTAACAAAGCCCCTTAACAAATATACTTTTGTAATATTTATTAGATATATATATCTGTGGGGTTTAATTAAGTGAAATATTCACCATGGAGTCTGTCATAGACACATGCGAAGTTACTCAGACTGCTATTGCTATCTCCCTTAATGATTGCTCTGTGAATGACAAGGTTCATCATTTTCTTTTTGTGATCTTTGACAATGAAGGATATTTCTTTTTCTTTAAAGAAGAACTGGATAGTTTTCAAAAAATGGCTATCTAGCTTGAATGCTTATGAAATTAACAAGCAATGCTACTTGTCTTTATCTCCACCTTTATAAAGCTACTATTTTGATCACTGTTATGTACTTATTATTAGCCTCCCTGAGATGGTTCTTATTGCCTTTTATACTTATGTCATCCTTTCCTGTAGCATACTGTCATCTTCATGAATGTAGCTGTTAAACATGATAGAACTACACTTATCATGTTGTGAAATGTAACACTGATCTTCACCTCTTCTGTCCTACTTTATCCATTTAATAACACTCTCTTTTCACTCTAGAATAGTGTATTGTTGTGGTGACTTGATCACTGACAACTTATTTCTTTATCATTATTTATAACTGTCTTTTGATTACTCATGGCTTGCATGCCAAATACATGGAATGCCTTTCTCTGTAGCATGATGATATTAGACATGATGGAATTATCTTAATGGGATATTGAAATATGCTCAAGGCATTGATCTTTGTGATTGTCCTTAACATATGGCTTGCAATATGTAAGCTTTGCTTTTAAACTGTAATGCAACCATGCTTTTACAAATGAAGGATCATTATGTTTGTTTCATGGCACAAAATATCATGATTATCATGGTACTTGCTGCATAATTCTTGTGCTTTTCCTTACATTTGATCATGCCTTGTTCCTTGTCAAAACACTGTAGTGCTAGCAAGGTCCCTCATACGACCTCTGCAAAATTTTTATGTGGTCCTAATAACCTTGAATTCTCATTAAGGCATAATAAAACAACATGCTGGGCTCAACCCTTGTGGGAGCCACATTTCACTCCACATGTTGTAATCTGATGAAATATTAACAAGATTTTAACCTGTAACTGCACATGAAGCAAACAAATTAGAAAACAAATGCATGTTTTAGGTGTGTATGTTAATCTGATGGTTTTCCTAGACACCTAAGGTATGTATTTCTTAGTTAATGCACATTATGATCGGTTTATACATGTATAGGGTGAATGTGCATGTAATGTTTGTAATTAGTCATTACTTAGAGTATACCCTAACACTATTGTTAATATCATATGTAGGACTTGAAGCAGAATGGAGCTAGAAGGGATAGATGAAGCTCGAGACAACAACAGGATGAAACAACGCTAGTCACGATCAGTCATTCACAGGCAATGGCTGGTTACCTTCCTTCTATACACATTCATTTCTTTTCTTACTTATTCATGCATATATTGTTCATAATTTGTATGAAATACTTGTTAAGTCAATTGCACGGCTCGTGTGAGATAATGTGTATTTCTACATTCAATAAAGATTACTCTTTTATGAAAAAATCAGAATCTTTGCTCTATTACATGCACATGTGTATGAATGCAATGATCTATAATTGTAATCTTTCATGGATTTTTTCATTTATACATCTGAATGTAATATAGGAAAGTTAATAAAATGTACCTTATTTTCTCAGTTTGGAATTACAAAGCTCAGCCTAATTGAGCAAGTAGCGAAATTAGGTAACAGTACTTTAGCCATCAATTATAAATGATTTTTCATATATTTAATCCATGATTACAAGGCCACCTCTTCCAAATAAATATCGATTTAAGTGGAAACCATTGTTAAAGATCTACAAGGATCTTAACAAACACAAATAATGGCCCCATTAAAGGATGTCGTGGAGATAGAGATGTAACAAGGGAAGAAGGATCACATATTGCAAAGTCTTCAACTGAATGGATGATAATGATACAAAGTGAGGGATGAAAGAAAAAGACAGCTTATTCGACTTCTTATATTGAAAATCTGGCTAGTTTGATTGATCCCTTGACTACAACAAGTAAAATTCACAACAAACTTCAAGAACATGAATAAGAATACCACAAAATAATGAATTAAAAAATATTGTAACCACTACAAAGGCATGGAGAAATTAATTAATGATAATAGGTTACAAAACCATTAAAAAATGGTGTAAGTTTGTAAAAAGCTTAAAATAAGAGAGGATGCTAGGAAAATATTAGAGTTTGGTGTTATAAAGAAATAAAAAACTTGATAATGATCTCCCTACTATCTTGGAACTATTAATACAATTATTAAATCATAATTAATAATAAGATTTTGGATGGAACTTTAATGAATTGCTATACAAAAGATGGATGGGGAATTATAGATTTCTAGATAGAATATAAAAGGGGTGTAAAAATAGATTTTGTTCCTTTAATGTGATAAAAACTATATTAAAAGATAAATGATTTTTCAAGTAAGATTGGATGTGAAATGTTTAATGCTCAGGATAATCTTTAGTACAAATTTAAAATTTTGAAAGTAGAGTTTGATGATATGCTACAAATTGAATCACTTAGTGAGGCAAGTTTTATTTCTTTTTCAATTATCAAATTAACGAGAGTATGGATCACTTGCAAGGAATTTGAAAAGAATTCCACGCAATATGAACATGTGGATGAGTCATTTTTAGACAACTTATTCAAGAAAGTGTTCATTTTATGCACTCAGATGATCCATATACGAGCATTATGAAGGCTTACATCAATTTTTTTAAGTTATATAAAAGAATATAACCTCAAAATGGAACTATTAACATGTAAAATATATCTCTTTTTTTGTATATTATTGTAATATTTGAATGCGCAAGAGAAAAATCAAAATGACTCTTCACACTCTTTGTATTTTTCTCATGTGAGTTTTTGGAGGAAAGTATTCCATATTATCAAAGGAGAATTAAATACTTTAAAAGGCTCATTGTAAAGAGCTTATTCTTTTGGGACTCCTCCTTGGGGTTTGAAGATATAACATTTTCTATTTTTTAGGCTATTTTGGTGGAAACCCATGAATATAAAATGAATACTAGATACATAAGTTCTCTCGCATCTTTATGGGTTTTCACATTTCTTATTTACTAATGCTAAATTGATCTTAGACTCTCAATGTTTCTACACATTTAATTCACTAAATTTTGATGGATTCAATTAGTGTTTAAACCATTGATGCTTGGCTAATGGTGAGATAATCTTGTGTGGTCAGTGAACACCTATTCATGCTTCAAGCAATAATTTATCAATAAAAAAAATCTAAATCAAAGGTTTCACCATCTCACGTTGTGATTGCTAATGAAGGATCTAACATGAATTAGTTTTAAATTAATTATATCTTTCAAAGGTTGCACCATCTCACGTTGTGATTGCTAATGAAGGATCTAACATGAATTGGTTTTAAATTACATATTTTCATTTAAAGAAAATTACATATAGAAGGATTGAAGATGGATTTAGCTTCACCTTCATAATCTTAAAATATACAAGTTAAATAAGTTTTGTGTATGATTGTTCACCTTTAGCTTCACTTTTTAAATATTTATCTTTCTTTATTTATTATAATCTTAAAGTTCATTTTTATAAATTTAAAATTCACTTTTAATAATGCATAATAATTGATCTAGTTCATTCCTAAAAAATAAAAAAACTTAAAATTTAAATCTTAAAAATTTATATTCAAACTTCTAGACTGATTTAATTTTATAAAAGAAAACAATTAAACCACACTTTAAATTAATTTCATTAAAGAAAACAATTAAACCGCACGCTAATTCTACATGAAGAATTAAAAGGACCTTAAAAATTTTTGGAAACACCTACCATGTTTAAATATTTAAAAGACTTCAAAATTAAATCATAGATTTTTTTATAAATTTTGAGACCATCATCAAACCAAAAATCCAAAGCATAACTAGAAACCAAAAGTATTCCATAATTAGAGAGACTAAGTATTCTAATAGTTATATTAATACATGCAATTTAAAGTCCAATATTTTTTAAAAATGATAACAATATGTATTTCATAATTAGAGAGACTGATTATTCCAATAGTTATTAGTCGAAAGGCTACATATAGCGTGAGATTTGAGCCTGAAACAAGTCTCACGTGTACAAACCACTATTGAGTCATCGGAAAACAAGTTTTAGCTATTGTTTAATGGTAAACTAGTTGTCATTTAATGGTAGAAACCTCCAAAATATTAGGTGAAAGCCTCCAAAATCGCACTTATTATGTAAAATCCAAATAAATATTGATTTTCAATTGAATGAGAATATTCTATTTCCATTTGCAATGGTTTTTAATCAATTTGATGACAACTCTCTTTTTTTCATTGGTATTGTTTTAAATGTTTTAAATTGTACATGCAGATATTTCACAATTAGATAATACTTAATTTCTTTAAGAAAAAAAATCTAGATTTGTCTAAGTTTATTTCATCCCATTATTTAGCACTTATTATTAATTGTTTAATCTTGCAAAATAGATCTAGTTCTTGATTTTTTTTTCGAAAAATCCCCCCAAAAAATGCTAGCACTTATCGTGATATACATCTAGAATTTATAGTATATAAAATATTAATCTAACCACATACAACTAGAATTTGCAACACATGGTGTCCATAAGCACCCATGCAAAATATGTACTCTCTAACATACTAGCACTTGCACCAGAGGGGGTGCAAGGGTTACGCCGATAGAATTCTATATAAAAATAAACACGATAAGAAAGTGTACTTCAAAATATATTCAAGCTTGTTTGCAAAATTTACAAAATGTTTGTAATACATATTTGGTGATATAAAATTGAATGTAATATTTATATCTATTTCATTTGTGGCGATTGTGCTATGAAACGATCCGACACATAATTTGTTGCATAATGTGTTGGAGAGGAATTGTAGGTGAGACAATATAAGATTGTTGGCATGTTAAAAGAAATTGTTGCAGAAGTATACGAATATAAATCAACTTCACTATATACCTCTACCATTCAGGGCAGACATGGGACGGTATATCCTATCTTTGTTTAAGATATTATTTAGTATTTTACTTCCAAATTGCAGGTGCATGCAGTTTAATATTTTTCTTAAAAAATATTGCTGGAATTTAAATAATTTTTCGTCTTTAGCCTGCTTATAACAAATATTCCTGGAGCCTTATATGTGAGTTTAGTATATAAGGCAAAGAGGGAGTGAAGCTACCATGATCCTAAGTAGGAAGGTAGGTAAAAACCAAGTGCATAGTGGTTTGTTTTATGCAACGCCATGCAAATCATTATTAGGCATTGTTTCACAAAAAATTGGAGACGTACTTGCTGGATTACATGCCAAGTACAAAGTAGATCATGGATGAATGGGGTCTACTTCTCTGAGCATCAGATTGATTGGCCTCTAAGAGAACAAAAATGTAGCTAGGCTTCGCTAAGAGTAATTGTTTTCACTGTAAGAGGTATATTTATGTATTTCACATGCAACCAAAAGAATGCTAAAGAAGCCTTCTATATATCTTTCCAGTATAGTTGTCATTATGCTAATAAAGTTAAACTTGGAACTTAAACAATCAAAAGTATGTTCGACTACATTTTCTACAATGGTTTCATTATCAACATATTCTGAACAATCTGCAGCTTCCTGGGATGTCTAAAATCTATTGTAAACAAGAAATGGATAGAGATTTAACATTTGAACAAACTAAAAATAAACAAAATTATAGATGAAACCAATAACAGAGGCAGATACCCTAAAGATTCATGTCTTCCCAAAACTATAGAAGCATTGAGATCACAGATAAAAGAAATGTAAAATTTAAATTACTTGAAAATTTCAACATGATGACATAAAAGAACGGAAACCCAAAAAATTGAAGTACAATATATAAATCAAACTTGCCTAAGTCTATGTAGAGGATCAATTGCCTACGTTTACAAGATTTATTCTCAGATGCACCACTTCTTAGCTACGTTTAGGAGACTATTTTTAGCTTATTATTTATGAATTTGTTGTTGGTTTTTTAGAATGAGATATCCTCAATCCTCACTTCACACAGTAAACACAAATACTAATATATATAGCACAAAAAAACTCAGATTCCTGAAAGAAGCCTGGCACTCTCTTTTATACAGTAACACAATTATTAATGTAGAAAACATCAATACTCAGATCTGGGAAAATCAACACCATTCAGATGGTTGTGCAAGATATTTAGGTCAGAGTCGATTAATGGTCAATTTTCAACTAACTACATATAAATTTAGTGTTAGCAGGTAATAATTCCCATATTCAGTTCTCAATAGCTCAGAAAAGACAACCCAACATGTACACATATCTCAATAAGCCGATGCAGACTCCTTCATAAATGATATTACAGTTTTAATCATCAAATACATACAAGCATATGGGAAACTGTAGAGTTTCACATCAATATGAAAAATACCCAAGACTTACAAGTAGGAAGATATGATTCGCTGATGCTGAAACTCCGTAATGGATGATATGCTTTGTCAAATTGTTGTTGAGTCTGTCCTGTGAGTTCGATCAAGCGCTATAGGTGGACAAGTAGTTTAGCAGTAATATAACTGGCAGTAAAAGAAGTATAACCACACAACCCTTCTCCTCTCGTATTCTTTTTTTTCCTTTAATTCTAGCAACACAAAGATGCCTAAAACTTTCCAAAACCAAATAAACCCACATAAAGAATGAATACAAGATTTTTCCACCACTACACTTTCAGATTTCCATAGCTTTGAAGACTTTGGAAAATCTTTACACTCCTATACACATATTCAAGATGAATAGTAAGGAAGAGAATGGTTTTGAGGGTTTCAACCTGAAAATGTAGGTAAAGGAAGATCTGAGAATTGTGGCTGGGCTATGTAGCTCAAAAAGGTCTCATAATTTATATTTGAGAGAAACCGTGATATAAAGCCTTCCTATTGCCGCTAAAAATAAATGTCGGTAATATGTGCTCGATGAGTGAAAGAAACAATGACCAGGGAAGAAAAAATAGTGAATAAATACAAAGAAATCGATGCTCTCTCAACCATGGATACTATTTTTCAGGTCAGTTCTCTCATAGAGTGACCTTTACCATTTGCATGAGACTCCGTCGCTGCTACAAGAGACTCTGCTTCTACCCCTACCATCTTTATCACACCTCCAAAAGCCTGGGGTTTAAATCTCTTGACAAACAAACAAACCATTCCTAAACTAAAAACCTAATTGTTCTGCCACTCCAAATAGAACAAAAAAATTATCTAGTAAACCATGAATGTTCCACACAGCTCCGCTTCACATTCCCTCCGGTATATTTATGAAAACTTCAAGCGGTGATGAAAGGAAGTGGGGTTGAACATTATTTGAATGCATTTAAAGCGAACATATCTACTTTTCATTTATTGTGAGTAGATTGAAACAATGACTGTAGGGGAGATATGATTTCATCCACGGGAAACAGTAACCAGCAAACCATTGATAGTTTAACAACAACTGGGAGTTGTTTCATCACGTGAGACAGGTTTCCGATTAAAGCTCACACCATATATAGCCTATCGGCTAATTAACATACATATAGTTTTCTATCGGCATAATCCTTGAACCTCCTTTAGATGCAATTGCTAGTATTAATATTTAAAACTATTAACTGTAACTTTCAAATTGTTAATATTCATTATTATTATTAAATTCTAGAGACTTAAATATTCTAATAGTTATAATAATATTTGTAATGTAAAATAATATTTAAAAAAATGATAACGTTATTAATTATGAATTCAAAGTTATTAATATTGACCACTATTATTAAATCTTAGAATATTTGTAATGTAAAATAATATTTTAAAAATAGTTATAATAATATTTATTATGTAAAACTTTTTCATGAATGTATTTATGTTTTTTTATGGCATTTCGAGGAGCTCTAGTGCGAGCTAGGGCCCACGTGCCCTAGCTTGCTTTGTCTGTCTTCTGCGCGCGTCAGTGGCCATTTTGTGCTCGTGGGGGGGGGGGTGCAGGGGTCTGGAGGGGTTGGACAGGGGTTTGATCTCCTCCTTTCTGTGGCTGGGCATTTTTCTGGCCGCTGTCTGGTGCGTGGGTCTCTTGGACGGGGGGTGCGTGGTGGTTTGGGCATTTGGGCCGACTGCCTTGCCTCTTTCCCTCTTCTGATTGGTGCTTGGGCTCATTTAGCCATGGAGAATCAGGGTCTTGCTTCTTCCCTGGATTTGGAGATGGTAGATCCATCCTCTTTGATGCATGCTAGTAACAAGGATCAGACTGAGTTTCCTCTTTCTGGGGAGGGTACCTCCTCGTCAAAAGGGTCGTTTCGAATTAAAAAAGTAAATGGATGTTTGGAGAGATCGAAAGATAGACCGGTTTTGGTTATTCAACCTGAGTAGGTTTCAGAGGATGTTGATTATTGGTGCAAGCATGCTCTTATTTGCAAATTTTTGGGCCTTCGTCTTTCTCTTCATGTGTTGGAGTCCTGGGCACGTCGGGTTTGGAACCCTGAAGGAGATATGGAGATTCTTTTAGCGGCTAATAACTATTTCTTGGTTATTTTTTCAAGCATGCTGGACAGGAATAGGGCTTTTGAAGGTGGCCCTTATTTCTTTAACCAGGTTGGGCCCTTCATCAAGCCTTGGCATATGGGCTTCAACTCTGCTGAAGAGATCCCTTCGCGGGTGCCTGTGTGGGTTCGTTTGCCGAGACTTTCGTTGGAATTCTGGAGGGAAGATATCCTCCACTCAATCTCTTTGCTTCTTGGGAAACCTGTTGGATCGGCTTCATAGACTTAAGATCATAAGGTAATTTATTTTTCTCATATTTGTGTCGAAGTTGATTTGAATAATCCATTACCAGACTCTATGGAAATTTGCATGGGTTCTTCCTCCTGGATCCAACAGCTAGATTACAAAACCCTTCCATTCAGATGCAAAATTTTCCATGAATATGGTCATCTACACCGCAGATGTCCCAGATTGAAATCTTCCCCCTTGCCTGCCTCTGGACCTCCTAGGTTGGACAAGGGGAAAGCTCCAGTGTCTGATGGGCCTGTTGATAAGGAGGGATTTATCCCAGTTAAATCCTGTAATAAAGGCAAAGGCAAGAAGAGATCCTGGATGGATAGACAAAATGATGACACATTTAATAGGTTTGAGGTTCTTGATAGCGTAGTCCAAGAAGATGGTATTCCAATTAAGCTTTCTTATGGGGTTAAGGGTCAAGTAGAGATTTAGGAGGTGGATGCAAAGAAGGAGAAGCTGATTTTATCGTCAGGGGTTCAACAGGTTTGTCAGCCAGCTTTGGACTTGCCTTCTCAAGTTCAGAATATTGGTGGCCTCCAGGAGTCATAGATTCCGGTGGGTAATACTAGTTTGGCTCCTTGTCCCCAAGTTACTACAGGATCTGTGGATCCTATGAAGGGTGCTAAGGCTCCTCCTGCCTTAGGCTTGCATAAAAAATCTTTTAAAAAGGGGCCTCTAGATAAACAGTCAAGGAGTGGAAGGAAGACTAATCAAGAGAAGGTTAAGATTATGGGTGATACTTTGGTTGAGTCTGGGTCTGTGAAACCCATTGATTCCCACTTCTCCCACCCCCCTAAATGATAGTTTTATCATGGAATGTAAGGGGGTTGAATAGCATCCCTAGACAAAAGGCTGTTCGCAGATTAATCGAGTCTCAGGCTCCGAATGTGGTCTTTATACAGGAAACCAAGCTTACAGTGGATGGTTTGAATAATTGTGCTCTGTGTATTTGGCCCCAAGGCTACTGGTAGGGGGTGGGGGCATTGGGCAGTTCTGGGGGGTGGCTTGCTTCTGGAACCCGAGGAAAGTCTCCCCCTTATGGTGGGTTTCTAGTCGGTCTTCCATCTCTATGGTTGCCTCCAATTTTGAAACTGGCGAAAGATGTCTTTTCTCCAATATTTATGCTCCTATTGATCTTCCAGGTAAGACACATCTTTGGGATCATATCAATTTTGTCCGTTCTCTGGACCCGTTTCTCCCATGGATTTTGGTTGGTGACTTTAATGCTATTATTAGTATGGATGAAAAATGAGGAGGGTTAGCCAGGCTTGATCCTTCTTCTCTTTTGCTCAGAGATAATATTGGTTTCCTTAACCTTGTTGATGTGAAGCCAATCAATGGAGTTTTTACTTGGAATAATAGGAGTTGTGGTGATGAGGCTATCTCAAAATGACTTGATAGATTTCTAGTTTCCTGTTATTGGATGAGTAGCAGGTGGACTACCAGTTCTAAAATCCTGGATTGGAGGGGATCTGATCATTGGCCTATCAAACTCTGTGTCTCCTCTTATGGGGTCACCAAAACTCCTTTCAAATTTCAATTGATGTGGTTACGGGATCAATCTCTTCAGGATCTTGTGCTAGATTGGTGGTACGAAGGGCTTCCTGCCCATGGGAGGGCCATGTACACTTTTAGTAAACGGCTTCAACATGTGAAGTATAGGCTTAAGAGGTGGAATAAACAATGTTTTGGGAACCTGTATGCTCAGAAGCTTGCTGCTCAGTCCAAGCTGGATAGTGTCACTTGTCAGATTTGTGACCATGGGCTATCCTCTGACCTTTTGAATGCTGAGTCCTTGGCCCTTAAGGGCTTAGAAGAGTGGGAGCTTCGGGAGGAGATTTTCTGGAAGTAAAAATCTCATATTGATTGGCTTCAGGAGGGGGATAGGAACACGGCTTTCTTTCATAATTCAGTTAAGGCCCATAGGCAGGGGAACTCTATTTCCACTCTTGTCTCGAGTGATGGGACTCAACTCTCGTTCTGTGGTGAAATTTCGAAGAAAGCTGTCAACTATTTTTCTAATCTTTTTACTAGGGAGGATATTGCTACTAGATCTGAGGAGAGGGCTATCTTGGATTGTATTCCTTGCTTGGTATTGGATGAGATGAACGGGGCTCTTTTGTGTCCAATCTTGTTACCTGAATTGGAGAAAGTTGTGTTTAGTATGAAAAAAGGCAAAGCTCCTGGCCCAGATGGGTTTCCAATTGAGTTCTTCTAGGAATTTTGGGAATTAATAAAGTCTGATCTCCTTGAGGTGGTTCAAGAATCTCTTAGGAACAAACAAATGCTTAAGTCTTTGAATTCTACTTTTCTGGCTCTCATACCTAAGAAGGAGGGGGCTAATTGGATGGATCATTTTAGGCCTATTGCTTTAAGCAATGTTGTCTACAAGATCATCACCAAGTTGATTGCTGAGAGACTCAAACCTCTCCTTGGTGCTTTGATTTCTGTTGAGCAGGGAGGTTTTGTGGAAGGGAGACAAATCTTGGATGGTGTCGTGATTGCTACGGAGGTTATTCACTCTATGGCTTCCTCTAAGGAGAAGGTGATGTTCATTAAGCTTGACATGGCTAAAGCTTATGATCAGGTGAGCTGGGAGTTCCTATAGAATATCCTCTTGGCCTTTGGCTTTAAAGAGGAATGGGTGAGTTGGGTTCTCAGTTGTGTGACCTCATCCTCCTTCTCTGTTCTCATTAATGGGGAATCTTCAAATTGGTTTAGTGCTTCTCAGGGACTTCGGCAAGGGGACCCTCTTTCCCCTTATCTTTTCATTATCATGGCGGAGGGTCTTGGTAGATTTATTAAATCTCATGTGCGACAGGGTCTTATTCATGGCTGGAGCTGGAACAATGATCTCCCTCCCTGTTCTCATCTTTAATTTGTGGATGATACTGGACTGATGGGCTTGGCTAGAATTAGTGAGGCAGTGAATTTCAGGAGAACTTTAGACATCTACTTGAAAGCTTCTGGTCAGAGTATTAATGATGAAAAATCTTCCATTTATTTCTTTAATACTCCTCATCTCATTCAGAACAGGATTGCCAGGATTCTTAGATTCCAAATTGGCTCTCTTCCCCTGATGTACCTAGGGATTCCTTTGGCTCTGGGACCTTAGTGTAGAGATTTTTGGTAGGGGATTTTGGATAAGTTCCGGAGTAAGGTTAGTCATTGGACTTACAGATGGCTCTCTTCTATTGGTAGAGTGATTCTCCTAAAAGCTATGGTACAGTCTCTCCCTATTTATAGGTGTTGTGTGTAGATTCCTCCTGCCTCCTTTGTGAGGGATTTTGATGCTCTTTCCCGACAATTCCTTTGGTCAGGTAACCTTCTTTCCTCGAAGTGGAGTTTAGTCAAGTGGGAGTTGTTGATGGTGTTTTCTGCACAGCAACAACTCAGATAGAAAATAATATTCTATCTCTCTTGAAAGATAATCTTCAACAATAAACTGCTGAAAATCACCCCAAGGTCTCTCGGGTGTCAGGTCTTGACAATGCATAAACAACTTAGATAATATGTGAAAATGCTGGTAATCACAATCAGACCTTACTACAAGCAAACTGTATCTTTCCAACCTATCAAATCTTGCAATATTTTGATCTTAATTCCTAAATCTAACCGAATAATAAAGGAACAACAAAAGATGAGATTGTAAGAGATGTAACGAAATCTAAACTATTTCTAAGATAAACAATGTAAATGATAAATTCCTGGAATGGACCAATCTCAAATAACCAATTCCTACTTAACCCACAATGCAATATCACAAGAAAGGTGCAATCTTCTAAGGCATATGGATTTTCAAATCATAGACATTCATCCACAATCGAACTAAGCATAAAGAGATGTATGGTCTAGGTTGACTTCACCAGTCTACTATAATCAGATAGTTACTGGGAGTATAGACCAAAGATTGCTACAAACATTCGAAGCATAAAACCATGAACATCATTCACCACATTAATCTAATTCTAAATCTAACATCAAATCTATTATCTTCAAGCAATTTCAAAGATGGAACGACAAGAACCATGCAAGATAAACTAACACAAAAGAATTCACCAGAGAAACCACAATGCCTTCAATTGTATTAGATCACCAAAATGTAGCAACAATTCCAATGTTCTGTGTTACAGCAGTTGCTTCAAAGAACTAACTACTATCTCTACTACAAAAGGCTCTAGTTCTTTCTTAATCTAGCTTGTCTCTATTATCTCTCCAACTAACTCCTTACAATGAGGCAAGAATGCCATTTATAGAGAATCCTCAAAACATGTCGGCCTAACCAAACATTTACAAATAGAATAGCCAAAACAAGTCAGCCTCAGGAAATTCAAAATAAGGCACACATTAAATGCCGATACATCATCAAGGTTGGCCAAAACACATTCCCCAATGCAGCTCAGATCAACAGATGCTCTATAATAATAGGGAAGCACAAATCTCCAAGTTGACATTAATTGCCGCCTCCCTTATCTTTGTTTTGATCCAACGATTCATGAACCTTCAAAAAAACTTTATCTAACTCAGCAACAGGTGGCAAGGGTAGGATTCTGAGCTGACATTCAATGGATCCAATTTCTTCCTTTGACCATTTAACTGTTGTATCCCAGTCACCCTTAGATGCTAAGTACTTATCCACCATAGCCAGATAAGTAGCTGCATCATCCAATTGGTGCCCTATCATAGAGTTTTCAACATCAGGGGCATAGAGATCATGCCACCATTCCCTTAATTGCTCCAAACTTAGATATTTAGGAGCGATCTTCTTCCTGCCAGTCATTATTTCAAAGAAGGCAATGCATCCATCATAAACATTGGTTAAGTCACCATCCATCTGCTTCTTCTATTTATAGATCTTCTTGATGGCTTTCTGTCGGATTTGCAAGGCTTTAAACCACTCCTAAGGCTCATTAACCCTAGATGAAGGAAGGGTTCCTTCAGTAACCAGCTGATCTTTACCATACTCCATGATTGCTTTAGTTTTCTACAATAAGATACCATCGTCCTCCTTATCTTGAGATAAAACATGATCTAATAAATCTTTAGCCCTTATTGCATCCTTTCTAGTTGAAAGGATTTCCTTTATTGCATCATCTCCTTTAGTCTATACCTCCTTCAGCCAATCTATTGTAGCCATGGTAGAAGCTTTCATCTTTTCTATTTCAGAAATGGTCTCCTTTGGCAAGAAACCAGCAGCAGTAGAAGAGGATGGGTGAAACGACTGCAAAGGCTTCATTAAGTCTTCTAGACATTTCCTTAGCCTTTCATTTTCCTTCTTTAGCTCATGTTTGGACTGTGTTTCCTTCCTCAGTCTACCAATGATCACTGCACTAGACCCCTCATATTCTTCAATGTCTTGCTCCATAGAAGTGGGCCCAAGATTAAGAGTCTATACATTATAATCTTTTCTGGTGACTTCATCTCTACTTTTATCAGCAGCAGGGGTAGCAATATGAATAACCCTATTACTATCCTCATCTCTTTCAATCTTTGAAACCACCTTGGCTACCTTTTTCTTCTTACCCTTTCCAATCTTAGCCAACATTTCATCCCAGTTGAGAGGAGTGTCCTCAACAATGACCTTTTTTCTTCTAATCTCTTTATCTAGCCGATCTAGAACAGTAGGATCCACCCGGACTTCATCCTTCTTGACCTCTTCATGCTGATCTAATGTATCATCCTTCTCCTTTTTAGGGGATTGATTGCCTTTGCTTTCCAACTCTGGCTCCTCTTCTTGCAGGGGTGATGGAGTCTTGGCATGAACATCCTCTTTCTTAGGGGATTTGTTATCTTTGCTACTCACAGGAGAATCCTCATATCATACCAGCGGAGAAGGATGCACTTCTACATGTCCTGCCTCAAACTCAGCAGCTTCACCATAAAGTTCTCCTTCCTTAAATGGTTCTGTTTCTTCATTGGTCTCATGCTTTCCAGGAGTTGTCTGCTCAGGCATGCTCGATGGAGGAGAGGTATCTTTCTATTGTTCTACAGTGGATGCCATTGGAAGAGGATCTATCTTTTGCATGGTCTCCTTGGGAGATGGAGTTCTTGTCCTTCTCGAATAGACCCTGGTTTTCTCCTAAAATCTCCACATCAACCACCTAAGGATCCACCCTATCCTTACAAGCCTCCTGACCTTTCTTCTTAGAAACCCTGGTTGTCCTTGCCCTTATTGGCTGTGGAGGAACATCTTCCTTTTTTGCCTTCTCAAGTTCCTCCTCTTTGGAAGACTTTCCTATTTTTACAGTATGGCTTCTCTTCTTACCCCTAGGCTTTCTTTTCTTTTTAGGCTGATCTTCCTTAGGGCCTCTGATTTTAATCTTGAAAGGTGAGCTCACCTTAGTTTTTCCAGCAGAATCATCCTCACCGGATTCCTTTGAAGTAGAATGGGCATTCAAGTTTCCCATCAAATTAAAGGTACAAGGTACCTTTTCACTTTCTAATTCCCATACTTTATGCTTCAACCAGGAATTGGTAGATTTCATAATAGGAGCCATTAATTCCTCCAACTCAGTTATTTCCTTTTCTGACCAGTTTACCTCCCCAATAGGTCTATCCTTGACTGACTCATATGCATGATCTTGGACTAAATTCCCATCATCTTCCAACTGATCAGGAATTAACTTGACATTATACATTCTGATTATATCAGCTGGAAGCCTAGAATACCTTTTCTTTCTTACCTCAAAGTCATCCTTGCTATTCGCCCAATAGTCCTCCAGATCATCCTTATGGTGATATTCTTTGGTGGCTTTCTTTTGTGCCTCGCCAATAATGTCAAAGTTCGTCCTCTTAGAATGGAAAGAGAACCCATAAGTACTCAATTCCTCTCCTGGTACATGAGTCGATTGAATTGAAGGGCAAACCTCAGCTATACCAATTTTCAAAGGAAAATCCCCACCAAACCCTGTCTTGTGCTTCTCTCTTTTAACAATGGCATCAAAATCACATATCTGTTGGGTAACCTCCAAAAGTATGACATGGTCGGTAGGGTATCTTGGCAGTTTGTATGGAGAAGTTGGACATCCATCAATCCTGATATAGGAGAAGGTAGGGAATTGTATAAACCAAGCTCCATATTTCTTGATCAGCTCCTTGGCTCCATCAGAAATTCTCACATGCTCTGCATTTTGAAGCAACCTAGTGATATGCATAGTGAATGCATCATTTGTTCTTCTATAATTTGAATTCCCTAGGTGCAAATCAGGGTATACCTCATAAATGACATCCTTTCTGAATGTTCCTTTTGGATTCAAACCCTGTATGGGTAAAATCTGGCAAGCACATACATCACATAAGATGACATAGTGAATTTCTTTGTTTCCAACACATCTCTCATCTACCTGTCAATCATTGCACTGATAATTTTGGACCAATGATAATTAATGACTTGCTCAATCTTGCTTATAACATGCACCATCCAACTCTCCAACACCCCAAGGCTCTTCAAGCCGGCCACCTTGCTCAACTGTGTGATAGAATCATATATATCCTGCCTGAACTTGACCTTGTGTAATTGCTTAGGCAGTTTGGAGAAATGAGATTTTGGCTTTTCCAGCCAGGAATTGATCATCTGCTGGGCTTTGGTAGGCTCATCCTCATAGTAAGTCCTTGCCAAGTCCATGTCCAAGGCACACACACATGGTAAGTCTAGCATATCAAATGCCCGGGCAATAGAAACCGGATTAAAGTTTTCCAACACTCTTCCATCAGTGTTGAAAATCCTCTGTGTATCAAAATCATAGTTCCGGGCACACTCCAAAATTAGCTCGTAGCATTGAACTGCAGGAGGAAATCCGGCCACATGAGCCAGTCCGAACTTCACCATCCCCTTGGTCAGGATTGATAAATCTTGCTGAGCTACCCTTTCTTTGAACTCTTCATATCTCCATGCTCCTACATTAGTGTCTGAGACCTTTGACCAAACTGAATCTATCTTACTATCAGGCAACTGACATTTCACATCTAGCCTTAACCTTTCTGCATCTGTCACCGAAGATCCCTCTATGTCTCCCTTGGCCTTTCCTGCCGCTGCTTTGCTTGATTCAGCTTGCATCGACAAAAGAACCTCATGAGAATCCAATTATTATCCATATCTCAATCAAAGATTGGCCTTGAAACCACATGAAATCATTAAGATGAATCACTAATCATCAATCTTGAAAACTGGGAAAATGAAGTAATCCGAAAAAACAAAGTAGTCCAAGAAAATCCAGTCGGGGCAGAATTTAGAGAAATCTGACCTAGACGGACTCCCGCTGCCAAGACATCATTCATCAAATAAATCGCCAATACGGACAAAAGAGATGCATAATTACCATGATATTGATTCATTTAGCAACAAGAAATCATCATCTAACCTTTAGTTCATCATTTCAATTTTGAAAATAAAAAACGAAATGAAACCAGGTAGAAAATTGAAAAAATCTGGGTGGTTCAGATTTCTGTGGACAGCCTAAAATTCTGGGAGTTCATCATACATCAGGAAAATGGACGAATTCGGGAAAATCCAGGCGCACAGGAATTCCGTAGACACCTCGGAAACCCGATGCGCAGACCATTAACCGAGTAATCACACAAACCTCCCTATTCGGATTCCACGAAGATAAATTCGACCACAACAAGCCCAATTTCGACTGCACATGAATTTAACCCCCAAAAAAAACTCTTAAGTGATTGATCTTTGCAACGAAATGATGATGCCCTAAGTTTGACAACTAAACCTCCACCATGAGAGCTAAAGCAAGCTTGAAATTCAAACTCAATCCTTCAAAATGATGAAACTAGGGCACACTATTGTCTCAAATGCTACGAACAAGGTCGAGCAAAAAACAAGACAAGAGGATCATGACGACTCCACCGAACTTAAGAAATCTGGGCAAACATATCAAAACCCTAATCATCACAAAATATAGCAGACTATGCGCCACCAAGGCAAGGCCCTAAATCACCTAACCATAGGGGTATACCCGACATTTGACTAATAATTGAAGGGATGTATAGTGCGGGTGCTAAAACGATAGGAACGATGAGTTCAAACCCTAGTTCGATAAATATGTGGTCATGAAAGTAAACAAGGGCCGACCCAGATAACCACCATTCGAAAACCCGTAAGATTAAATCAAAGCACAAAAAAAAGGCAAATTTAACGACTTACCATGAATGAAGTCCGAATGAAGCTCGAATCTAGGGAATCACTGCGAATCCAGGTACTCCAGTGACGAAAATATCAACACAAACGCTCAAGCAATCCACACGTGAACAGACCAAATCCAACTACCAAAGCTTGAAATGAACAATCCTAAGCGCTAGAGAAGATGGCAAATGAATAATGAAATCATGAAGAGCACTAAAAGCCTTTAAATTCACCAACATTCATGCCAAAGCAAATGTACCTCAAGCATTAATGGCCGATAAGACATATCGATGAAATCCAGAAACCCGAGCTCAAAACAGAACTTCAGAAAAAACCAAGCCAGATGGACTATCCGGGTGAGCACGAACTCCGCAGATAACCCACTCTTCGAGACTCCGACATAGTCCAAGAAAATTTGAGTGACCAAAAAAATCCTAGATTCATCCAAAAACCCGGACTTCAGAAATTCTGACAGCGACCAGACGATGGACTAGGACCCGGGAAAATTCGGGTGAACCGGAAAACCCGGACCCAGGGCGAAACCCGGACTTCCATTAAAAACCAAGTTTGATAATTTCAACCCTCAGGGAAAGACCAAGGCAAGCAAGATCAACATCCCAAGACCTTAAAAGGATAAATCTAATAAAAACCAAAGGCCTTAGAGACATTCAAAATCAGAAAAGAGGGTCCCTACTCCAAGTGGGGCATGTGTGCAAAATTGCACAACAAGAGTCTGTCTGTAGGCCGAAGCATGCTGGGGGCCTTGGCCTTAGGTCTATGGCTCTTGTGGTTACGACTTTGGCGGCTAAGCTGTACTGGAGATGGTGCAACAACCAGGATCAGGATTGGGCCAAGATTCTTACTTTCAAGTATGTTCCTGGTGTTGAGAGACAAGATGTGCTGCAAATTGATTTGTTGGGCAAAGGTTCTTGCATTTGGGATACTCTTAAGAAGGGAGCTCAACTTGTTAGGAATGGTCTCTTTTGGATCTGTAATAATGGATCTGATGCTCTATTTTGGCTGGACTCTTGGGATGGTCACCCTCCCATTCTCTCTAGTTTCCCTCAGCTTTTGCCTCTTTTCCAGATGTTCTTTGATGCTGGTTGGATTAAGGTGGAGCATTTTAAAACAGTTAAGCGTATTGGTCAACTGGAGGTGTCTTGTTGGAAGGATCCGCAGGAGTGGCCTGTGGGTGGTTCTGATGAGGATTGTGCTGCTTTGTGTAAGGTCTTGGAGGGTAGGCTTTGCAGCTCTCTGAATGAGAGGGACAAGTTGGCTTGGAGTCCTAGCCCAAAAGGTAATTATACTGTTGCTCAAGGCTATGTTGTGCTTAATAGG
This sequence comes from Sequoia sempervirens, assembly GCA_007258455.2. NCBI lineage: Eukaryota > Viridiplantae > Streptophyta > Pinopsida > Cupressales > Cupressaceae > Sequoia > Sequoia sempervirens. The sequence goes on from VDFB02266863.1 coordinate 36,469, forward strand.
AATTTACATGGTCCTACTGAGGTGCCTTGGTGGAGGAAGGTTTGGAACAACTTTTCTTGGCCCAAGTGTAACTTCTTTTTATGGTTGGTTGCCCAGAGGAAATGCCTCACTTGGGAGAATCTTCGCAAACGGGGGTTTCAGGGACCTTCCATTTGTTTTCTTTGTTTGTGCAATGAAGAATGTTCTTCCCACTTGTTCTTTCACTGCCCCTTTTCTCGTGAGATTTGGCACAGATGGTGGGAGGCTTGGCATCATGGTTACATTCATGCTTCCTCTCTTATTGAGTTTTGGGAGAGCCTAGGCAGGCCTCCTGCAAAGACTCCTTTTCTTCAGGTGGCCTGGATCATTGGGCCTATTTTCATTCTTTGGAACTTTTTTAGCAGGGGAATGTCAGATGGCAGGCCCCCATATAACTACCGATGGCTTTTTCTGTGGCCAAGTGATCTTGGCGGGACACACCAACTGGTACCACGGGAGCGCCGGAGAGTCGAACCCATGGTGGGCGCCCTGCTACAGGGAACACCTTAACCAACTGAGCTAGGACCGGCGCCCCCATTCTTTGGAACCTTTGGTTGGAAAGGAACCATAGAGTTTTTTGTGATTCCAGATTAGATAGTGTTCAACTGTGCACGAAGATTATCAGTAGGCTTCAGGAGACTATTTATGCTAAATGTGATATGTCTGAAAGTATTGATCCCGGGGATGTTGTGGTTGTGCGGGATCTGAGCCTAGGTGTTAATAGTAGGGGTTGCACTGCTGGTATTATGCCCCGTCGTGTCAAGAAACGGGTCTGTCGTGATGGGAAGTGGGCGCCTCCTCCAGATGGGGCCCTGAAGATTAATACTAATGGATCTTCTCGTGGGAATCCTGGGCATGCTGGTATTGGGGGTATTGGTAGAAGTAAAGATGGTGATGTTTTTTGCTTCTCTGTCTACAAAGGGAATTACTCTAATAACCCGATGGAGGCCCTTGCTATTAAGATTGCTATTGAGTGGGGTTGCTCTCTTGGCTGGAGGAGGATTATCTGTGAGTCTAACTCTCAGATTTTTGTGGATATGTTGAACAACCAGAGGTTGGATGGTGTGTGTTGGCATTTAGCTTCGATGGTCAGACAAATTTTAAGTGTATGTAGTTCCTTGGAATCTATCTCTTTCTATCACATCCCTAGAGAATGGAATAGCGTGGTTGACTACTTGGCGAAGTGGGCCTCGGAGAAAGGGGATGGTTGGGATATCAGTGGTAGGGATGAGTCACCTTCTGATTATCTAGGGATTTTGGAGAGAGTTTTATTGGAAGACAGGACTATGTAGTGTTGTTGTTTGGTTTGTTGGTTGTTCTCCTTTTTATTGAGCCTGTGGCTTTTGCCTTGTATCTCGATTTGGATTGAATAAATTTTTTTCTCCTTCTTTTAAAAAAATAAAAAATTTATTATGTAAAGTAATATTTTAAAAGATCAAAACATTATTAATTGTGACTTCAAAGTTGTTAATATTGATCATTATTATTAAATGTCAGAGATTCAAATATTCAATAAATATAACAATATTTGTAATTTAAAGTAATATTTTTAAAAGACAATCACTATGATTTTAAAGTTGTTAATATTGACCATAATATAAATTCTAAGACCATATTCAAACTAAAAACATAATTAGATGGTTAAGTATTATTTTTAATTTAAAATCTAATATTTTAAAAAGACTGATAACATAATAATATTTATAATTTAAAGTCTAATATTATTTTGTAATTTAAAATATAGTATTTTAAAAAGATAACATAATAAAATCTATTATTTTTAAAAAATGTTAATAGATATAAAAAATATAATATTTTAAAAAGAAGATAGCATAATGAAGTCTAATATTTTATAAAATTGTTAAATAGATATAATATTTATAATTTAAAATCTATTATTAAAAAAAAACCACTCAATTGTAACTTCAAAATTGCTAATATTTAACCATTATTTATAAACTTGTTAATATTTAACTATTATTTACGAGTGTTAATATTTAACCATTATTTATAAAATGGTTAATATTCAAACATTATTATTTATAAAAAAATGTTAATATTTAACAATTATTATTTATAAAAATAGAAGATAACACTATTAATTGTGACTTCAAAATTGTATTGGATCATTATTACTAATAAAAAAATTAGGGAAAGGCACTTTAAATTAGGGGAACTTATAAAAAATAGGGGAAGAAAAAAATAGAGAAAAAAAAGGGATGACCTTATAAAAAATGGAGGGGTAACACTAGTATCAATTGCGACTTCAATCAATTAGTGACCATTTTTTTTAGACATATATGTTTTTTTAAGAAAGAATAGAAAGGACCACACACCAACCAAAACATGATAAAACTATCAATTGTAACTTTTTTTAAGATCCATAAACCAACACAGGATAATACTATCAATTGTGACTTTTTTTAATCCATCAACCGAAGTATAATAACGTTATCAATTACGAGGAGAACTTGTACTCTTGAAAGAGAGATCACAAGTTCAAATCTTACAGGGGGTAAGGTATGTACACCTCGTATTGTGGAACATGAATTAGGTGCTCCCTCTGGAGTACACCTTGAAAGAGAGATCACAAGTTCAAATCTTATAGGCGGTAAGGTATGTACACCTCGTATTGTGGAACACGAATTAGGTGCTCCCTCTGGAGTACGAGGAGTACTGTAAGCCATTACATACCTCGTATTGTGGAGCACGAATTAGGTGCCTCCCTCTGGAATATGAGGAGTACACCTCGTATTGTAGAACACGAATTAGGTGCTCTATAAAAGGTTCAGTCCTTTCCTTTCCTATTAGATCCATCAACCAAAGTAGAATAACACTATCAATTGTGATTTTTATTAGACCCATCAAACCCATCAAAACACTATCAATTGTGACTTTTTTTTTAGATCCATCAAAAAAATAGTGACCTATTAGATCCATCAACCAAAGTAGAATAACACTATCAATTGTGATTTTTATTAGACCCATCATTAGACCCATCAAACCCATCAAACACTATCAATTGTGACTTTTTTTAGATCCATCAAAAAAATAGTGACCTATTAGATCCATCAACCAAAGTAAAATAACACTATCAATTGTGATTTTTATTAGACCCATCAAACCCATCAAACACTATCAATTGTGACTTTTTTTTAGATCCATCAAAAAAATAGTGACCTATTAGATCCATCAACCAAAGTAGAATAACACTATCAATTGTGATTTTTATTAGACCCATCAAACACTATCAATTGTGACTTTTTTTTAGATCCATCAAAAAAAATAGTGACCTTGTTTTAGAGGTCAACAAAAGCATATGCTAATATAGCCGCTAATATGACTATACGTACCTATGACTATATGTACCAATTTTAGGTTAATTTAGGCATCAACAAGAGGTCAACCAAAGCATATGCTAATATAGCTGCTAATATGACTATACGCACCTATGACTATATGTACCGATTTTAGGTTAATTTAGGCATCAACTATGTATTTGATGATTTTGTTTTGAATTTTGACCTGAAACATGAAGTTTAAGAAAAGGAAGTAAACTTGGAGCTTGCCAAATAAAATGCAATAAAAATTTGGAAGTGATTCAAAATTCTACTAAAGTCCTCTCCCTATAGACTTTACCAAAATATTAAAAACATAAGCAATAAAATTATACACTAAAACGTCAATTTTTTTTAAAGCTGTGATTAATCTATGTTAATTATACAATTGATTTAATTAGCTTAGATTAATTTAACAAGGGTGCGATTATTATTAGTTCCTGCCGGTAGGCAGGTATACTTATGCATTCACCTAGAATGCATTTAACCGGCAGCATGAACCAATCACATTTCGCCATTTAACATATTGCTTTTTTTTGTATAGTTTGAATTTGGAGAGCTATTTTATATATTGGAAAATTAGCATTTATCTATTTTTCTATTCGTCTGAGTAGCTTTATAAATCATTTTCGTTTTAAAAATTTGGGAAAATGCGATCAAATAAATTGATTAAATAAATTTAAGCAAAGGCATAGTTTAAAAGGTGGCGGCTAGAGGTACATAATCCATGAATGCAGATTAAATGCATTAAAATATCAGGAAACAGCGAGCGCATAAATTGATTAATTAAAATTAAGCAAAGGCATAGATTATCAAACTGGCGGGTAGACATACGTGTTGCATGAAAAAAAATTAAATGCATTGAATGGCATTTGGCTCGAGGTGAAGGCGGTGGAGTCACTTGGAGGCCACGCGTGGCCAGGGTACTTTGGTCATTTAATATAGAGTTGAGTTACTTGGTATGCATTTCCATTACTTTGTGTGTGTTGTTTTTGTCTTCTGTAAGTGGTGTTCTGAGGGAGAGTTTTAGCGACTGAGCAGGATATGTTATAGTTGCAGAATCCAGACCCAGAAACGAGTTATTTGAAGCGATAATTTGGTAATTTTCAGAGTTTTGATACATTAAAACGGTGGACAGTGAGAGAAAAATTGCTTGAGGTCAGAAGAGGTAAGTTTTCATTTTTTAGTCTATTTGATACAAGAAGTGCAAGTAGGGTTTCATAGTGCTTGAAGGCATTCGTATACTTTGATTATAAATTTGTATTTTAAACTACTGTTAGTATTGTTCATTCAAATTTCTTGTTGAAATGCAAAGGTTTCATGTGCGTTTGATAGGAATTATGTAAAAAATCCTCTTGTTCATTTTACTTCATGCATGTGAGTCGACAGTGAGTTGCTTTGAGATTTTCCGTATATTAAACTATTTTTAGTGTTATCTATTTGAATTTTTTTGTTGAAATGCGAAGGTTTCATGTGCATTTGATAGGTATTATGTAGAAATCCTCTTGGTCATTTTGCTTCATGCATGTGAGCCTTGTAGAGTTTGTATCTCTTTTATTGCTGCAAGGTGGTCCCATAAAGAGGGCTTTGAAACCAAAATTATGTCAACGTGTGCGATAATGAGAGCTTTTGAACAATGAGTCATAGTGTGTTGCTGTGAGCTTTGTCGTTGCCATGAAAGCATAAAGGATAGAGGGATTCTGTTAAAAGTCGTGGTTGTTGTCCTCGTGGGCATAAATGCAAACAATGGGAGCATAAAGAATACAGTAGAAACCTTTTACCTATTGGCAAGCATAGATTTCTGTCGGATGTCGTTGTTACTATTTTTGTATGTTGGGGTTATAAAAAACTATGTCAAAAATGTTGAGGAGTCCAAATTACAATGTTCCCATAAAGGAGTTAAGTAATATTGCTTTTCGCTTTTTATTCTGTTGGATACAAGAAATGCAAGTAGGGTTTCATAGTGCTTTAAGGCAATTGTATATTTTGACTATAAATTCGTATTTTAAACTACTTTTAGTATTGTTTATTCGAATTTCTTGTTGAAATGCGAAGGTTTCATCTTCATTTGATAGGTATTATGTAGAAATCCTCATGTTCATTTTCCTTCATGCATGTAGTCCTGTATAGTTTGTGTCTTTTTGATTGCTGCAAAGTGGTCCCATAAAGAGGGCTTTGGAACCAAAATTATGTCAACGTGTGCGATAATGAGAGCTTTTCAATAATGAGTCAAGAGTGTGTTGCTTTGAGCTTTTCCGTTGTCATGAAAGCATAAAGGATAGAGGGATTCTGTTAGAGGTCGTGGTTGTTGTCCTTGTAGTCATGAATGCAAACAATGGGAGCATAGAGAATGCCGTAGAAACCTTTTCCCTGCCGGCAAGCATAAAAAAATTGTCAGATGTCATTTTTACTGTTTGTGTATCTTGGGGTTATAAAAAACTATGCCAAAAATGTTGTAGAATCCAAATTACAATGTTCCCATAGAGCAGTTAAGTAATATTTGCTTGATAGAACAGTTTTAGGCTTCATGGAAAAGAGCAGTCAAATTCATTGCTAGAAGATTTGTGGTCCAATAACCTGTCACAATTAGCTTGTGTAGTTAATCTTGTTTGCATTAATACTTGTGTCTCTTGAACTTGGAAAAATGCTTGATAGTGTTTAAAATGGTTTTTGCTATTAGTATCCATCGCAGTAGGAGTACTATAAATTGCTATTCTTTTAGAAAAAACAAATACATGGTTTTTGTTTTCTAATGAAAGCTTTTTACATGGTGCAATGCTTTTCGTTGGAAGAAAAGAGGTCGTCTAGCGGTCCGGCTGTGGCAAATTCTTCAAGCGACTAGTACAAGGTGAGTTTCTAGAATGAACCTTCTCTTTTGTTTACAATTGCATATAGTAAACAGAGAAAAAGGTTAATTCAAGATTCTCACTATATTGATTGTACTTGTAATCATATCATTGCTTTTTGTTACAAGGACAACGTTTGCAAATGGGTACTGTGAGTGGCATATGCTATATGGTTCATAAAAATTAAGCATTTGAGGTTCAAAAGTAGATCTTTGTTTCAAAAAAATTACCTTTTCAAATTTTAAGAGTTTGATTCTGAATCCATATGCAAGCTTTGATTAAAACTACTGGCTAAAGGTGCATACTTCATTAATTCAAAATCAATGCATTTAATGGCATTTGACTAGAGGCGAGACTGTTTGGATTGCTAATTAGTCTTTGAATATATAACAATAAAAAGAGATAAAAAAGGTATGATTATCCTTGGCCACATTTCACATTTTGGCCTTCCATTGCGCATCTTAAATAAAAATTGGGTTTTGCATTGTTGCAATGCGTTTGGATACTTTGATTCTAAAATCATAGTTTAGATCATTCTAAGTGTTATCGATTCAAACCTTTCCTTGAAATACCAAGAATTCGTCTGAATCTTGGAGGCAACGTACACTTGTCTATAATTATCCTTGGCCACATTTTATATTTTTATCTTTTAATCAAAGTCAATTAACAAAGTAGCAGTTAGACCTAAAGAAGGTTGAAGGACTATGCTAATAAAAAACCATATTTTCGACAATGGCTAGACAACCTGTTGAAATTGCTGTACAAACTTTAAAGCAAATGCATTTTCCCTTCTATTTACTTTCATTGTACATCTTAAATGGAACTTGGGTTTCACATTGTTACAATGCGTTTGGATACTTTGATTGTAAAGTCATAGTTTAGATCATTTTAAGTGTTATTGATTCAAATCTTTGCTTGAAATACAAAGGATTCATCTGAGTCTTGTACGCAATGTACAACTGTCCTATAGAGAGAGCTTTGGAACTAATGAGCTGCTATTAAGGATAGAGGAATACTGTCAAATATTGTGGTTATTGTCCTCATAGGCACAGATGCAAAATATGGAAACATATAGAAAGCAAGCTAACTCTTCAATAATCCCATGAAACATAGTCTTTCTATGCATCCATGCATAAAGGTTTGCATGTATATATGTGTGCATGTAATTATGTATATATGAATGAATGTATCTATGTTCCCATGTATGTATGTGTGTATATAACAGATTACTGTTGCATTTGCTTAAAATGCTTTTTGTGGATGGCGCTAGCTAGCCATCCAGTCATATTGTGATTAAACAATTGAGAATAAGTGCTAAATAATTTAAGTAAAATGACCCCATTCAGTTAGCAAATCATTTTTCTCAGCCCTTTACATGTTAACTGAGAGTTTTGAAGCTTTTGCTGTTCATTGGCAGTCTTTGAAGCTTAAATGTCACAGTATATGTAGCATTTTACCAAATAGCTCTATCATTCATGATCATTTAGGCAAGTTCATATTTCCTTACTCATCCTTGTATTGTCCCATATCTAAATAATTAGGCAATTGCTAGTTAGGCTTTAAGCACCTAGAAATTCAAAGAAAGAAATGGTTGCAATTAGCTTTGTGTGCATTTAAACTATTAATCAAAGGCAACTAACAAACTAGCCCTAGAAAACCATGTCTGTGTTAATGTGTTGAATACCATGTATTTGTGCATGGGTGTATATGAATACTATGAGTTGTGGTTTCTACCATTCTATAATGCTTAGAATTACTTGTACAACCAAGCAATATGCAAGTAGAATTCATAGTTCATAGCATCCAGATACATTCAAGGATAGATACAAATCAAGGTTGCTAGCATCCTGATAAGGAAGATGCTAAGATACATCCAATTAATGTATGTTACAACATCTTAAAAACAATAATTCCTATCAAACGCACATGAAACCTTCGCATTTCAACAAGAAATTCAAATAAACAATACTAAAAGTAGTTTAAAATACGAATTTATAATCAAAGTATACAATTTCCTTATAGCACTATGAAACCCTACTTGGATTCCTTGTATCGTACAGACTAAAAAGCGAAAAGCAATATTACTTAACTGCTCTATGGCAACATTGTAATTTGGATTCTACAACATTTCTTGACATAGTTTTTTACAACCCCAAGATAAAAAAACAGTAATGACTACATCTAACAGAATTTTTATGCTTGCTGGCAGGAAAAAGGTTTCTACTGTATTCTTTATGCTCTCATTGTTTGCATTTATGCCTATGAGGGCAACAACCATGACTTTTAACAGAATCCCTTTATCCTTTATGCTTTTATGACAATGGAAAACCTCAAAGCAACACACTGTTAACTGATTGTTGAAAAGCTCTCATTATCGTACATGTTGACATAATTTTGGTTCCAAAGTCCTCTTTATGGGACCACTTTGCAACAGTTAGAAAAATACAAATTCTATAGGGCTCACATGCATGAAGTAAAATGAACAAGAGGATTTCTGCATAATATCTATGAAACGCAGATGAAACCTTTGCATTTCAACAAGAAATTCGAATAGATAATACTAAAAGTAGTTTAATATATAGATTTATGCCTACGAGGACAACAACCATGAATTTTAACATAACCCCTCTCTCCTTTATGCTTTAATGACAATGGAATAGCTAAAAGCAACATACTATCAACTTACATGCATGAAGTAAAAAAGTAGTTTAAAATACGGGTTTATGCCTATGAGGACAACAACGACAACTTTTAACAAAACCCCTCTACCCTTTATGCTTTGATGCCAATGGAAAAGCTCAAACGCAGATGAAACCTTTGCATTTCAACAAGAAGCTCGAATAAATAATACTAAAAGTAGCTTAAAATATGAATTTATAATGACAGTATAACAATGTCTTAAAGCATTATGAAACCTTTCTTCCATTGCTGTTTGCATGTACCTGGTTTAAAAATTTAATTATTGGTTCTTGATAATGGAATGAAATGAACTTGGACAAGTGGAAATAGCATTACCCCATGGAATTGGAACATCAGTGTTTGCATGCCTTTACCATGATAGCAGATTTGCGTGCATGAGACTTATGTGAATCTCAAATATCATAGTGTATGGGTACATGTGTCAAGTAGCTTGTTCCCATGTCTTGACTCTGTAGCAACAACATCTCTTGTGACTACACAAACCTGCAAAATAACAAAAAATGAAACGCTCAAAGTAATCACAATTCATCTCTAGTCACTAAAATCTATATTGCATCAAAAACAAGCAAGAAACTTTGAGTAGATGAAGGTCATGAACATTGAACCAATAGTAGGACAGTCACCACAACATTTAAGTAAACCTATGGTGTAGACTCCCTTTTCCATTATCAATTTTATTCCCAATTTCATCCATGAAGAACTTTGTCAACCTCTAGAACCTGCTATTAGCCATTGCTTCGATCCATGATTTCCATTTCTTTCATCAATGAACTGCATATCTTTGATCCATGAAGAACTTCTTTAGCCTGTGCATCCATGTATTCTATATCTTTGAGGATATTTTTCATGGATGACATTGGGAATACAATTGATAATGGAAAAGAGAGTGTTGAGCATAGGTTTCCTTAAATATTGTGGTGACTGTGATACTATTAGTTCAACGTTCATGACCTTTATCTACTAAAAAGTTCTTGCTCATTCATACCTTGGTAATTAAACTTGTGATATTGCATTGCATATGTCTCATGTTCTTCACCTTGAAATGTCCATACTGAAATACAGTAATAGAAAGTAATAAAGTAATTATAGCAATACAAAATAATTCCAATGAAAAACTAATCAAGAGTGATACAAAATACTTTACAACACGTTGTGTGTTACAACTGTTAGTGAGTTGTTGTTTTTACAGCACCATGTGTTTTACAATCTGCAGTTTAATAAAACAGTAGTCAAGAAGTAAACAAAAATAGATAATGGAAACTCAAATTCAATGTTTTAGTTTCCATTTCTCATTTAACAAGTCTTTCAACATCGTAATCAGATTCACTCTTTACATTTTATTCCTTTACTTTTCTGCTCTCATTCGAATGGCAGGGGGACCATACGTGAAGCCACTGAATAACCCTTCCATGATTTGATGGAGCTGGTGTGAGGTGATTTCATGAAAGCTCAAGTGTCATAGTATATGTGGCGTAGCAGCTAATAAGTCCATCTTACATTGTGCTGATGACAATTTAATTTGTCTCATCTGTCTCCGAACCATTAATCAAAGTCAATTAACAAACAAGTCAATCTTGCACTTGATTCAACAATGAGACCATCTAACAAGCACTTGTTTGCTATCACTATGATTAATGATAGAATTGGCTTAATTTTCATACTGAATGTGGTGTATTAGCTAGTTGGCTTAACATGATAGCTTTTGAACAAGTTAATTCAGTAAGCAATCAATCTAGTTTGCTGATGAATTAATTGTGCTCCACGGTTGGTCATGGCCAATTATTGGAAAAGCTGTAAATGCCATGGATGAAATTATATGCATAAAATTCTAGTTTATGGTTTGCTTGAAATGCAATGAAAAAACTACTATGAAGGCATAAGACAGGGTTGTGTAACATATTGCCATTCCTTTATCTAATTTCTTTGGACACAAATGCTTTACACATTTGATTGCAATAGTAACGTGTCTATGAAAATGGGAAAATAGAGACCATAATTCAGTACTTTTTAGCGTGTGTATATATGTATCCTGATACATATAAGCTCAACCTGGCATTTATGAAAATAGTTGCTATGTACAGTGAAGGAGCTTATTAGTGTTACTATATGCGATTGCCATATAACAAAGCAAATTGGTGCACGGCTATAGTGGCACATCCAAAAAATACATGGACGCATGTATACGCAGTTGCATACAGGGATACGTAGAAGCTTAGATGAAAAGTTAATTATGGTTAATTATAAAACATCTCTGTACACCAAATCAATTAAACCAATCATGGCCATTCATATGCAAAAAAAAAAAAGGAACTTCTTTAAAAGGCTTTATAGACAACGAAGCAAATGCAACTGTAGACTGAAATTGCAAAATCTTTGGCAACATCTTCCTTTCTGTTCCTTATGCTACAAATATTCAACAGCCTATAACTGTTCATATTAATTGTATCTCTTCGTGTATGTTAAAGCCATCTGCTTATTCTATTGCTTTTGGTTTTATTTCATGGAAGCTGAAATGTCATAGTATATGTGGTGCAAGAGCCAATAAGTCCATCTTACATTTTGCTCATGACAATTTAATTTGTCTCATTTTTCCCTGAACCATTAATTAAAGTCAATTAACGAACAAGTCAATTT
>VDFB02266864.1:0-26840 GCA_007258455.2 Sequoia sempervirens
AATACTATGAGTTGTGGTTTCTACCATTGTGTAATGCTTAGTATTACTTGTACAACCAAGCAATATGCAAGTAGAATTCATAGTTCATAGCATCCAGATACATTCAAGGACATATACAAATCAAGGTTGTTAGCATCCTGATAAGGAAGATGCTGAGATACATCCAATTAATGTATGTCACAACATCTTTAAAACAATAATTCCTATCAAACGCACATGAAACCTTTGCATTTCAACAAGAAATTCAAATAAACAATACTAAAAGTAGTTTAAAATACAAATTTATAATCAAAGTATACAATTGCCTTATAGCACTATGAAACCCTACTTGGATTCCTTGTATCGTACAGACTAAAAAATGAAAAGCAATATTACTTAACTGCTCTATGGCAACATTGTAATTTGGATTCTTCAACATTTCTTGACATAGTTTTTTACAACCCCAAGATACAAAAACAGTAACGACTACATCTAATAGAATTTTTATGCTTGCTGGCAGGAAAAAGGTTTCTATTGTATTCTTTATGCTCTCATTGTTTGCATTTATGCCTATGAGGGCAACAACCATGACTTTTAATAGAATCCCTTTATCCTTTATGCTTTTATGACAATGGAAAAGCTCAAAGCAACACACTGTTAACTGATTGTTGAAAAGCTCTCATTATCGTACATGTTGACATAATTTTGGTTCCAAAGTCCTCTTTATGGGACCACTTTGCAACAATTAGAAAAATACAAATTCTATAGGGCTCACATGCATGAAGTAAAATGAACAAGAGGATTTCTGCATAATACCTATGAAACGCAGATGAAACCTTTGCATTTCAACAAGAAATTCGAATAGATAATACTAAAAGTAGTTTAATATATAGATTTATGCCTACGAGGACAACAACCATGACTTTTAACAGAACCCCTCTCTCCTTTATGCTTTAATGACAATGGAATAGCTAAAAGCAACACACTATCGACTTACATGCATGAAGTAAAAAAGTAGTTTAAAATACGGGTTTATGCCTATGAGGACAACAACCACAACTTTTAACAGAACCCCTCTACCCTTTATGCTTTGATGCCAATGGAAAAGCTCAAACGCAGATGAAACCTTTGCATTTCAACAAGAAGCTCGAATAAATAATACTAAAAGTAGCTTAAAATATGAATTTATAATGACAGTATAACAATGTCTTAAAGCACTATGAAACCTTTCTTCCATTGTTGTTTGCATGTACCTGGTTTAAACATTTAATTATTGGTTCTTGATAATGGAATGAAATGAACTTGGACAAGTGGAAATAGCATTACCCCATGGAATTGGAACATCATTGTTTGCATGCCTTTACCATGATAGCATATTTGCGTGCATGAGACTTATGTGAATCTCAAATGTCATAGTGTATGGGTACATGTGTCAAGTAGCTTGTTCCCAGGTCTTGACTCTACAGCAACAACATGTCCTGTGACTACACAAACCTGCAAAATAACAAAAAATGAAACGCTCAAAGTAATCACAATTCATCTCTAGTCACTAAAATCTATATTGCATGAAAAACAAGCAAGAACCTTTGAGTAGATGAAGGTCATGAACATTGAACCAATAGTAGGATAGTCACCACAACATTTAAGTAAACCTATAGTGTAGACTCCCTTTTCCATTATCAATTTTATTCCCAATTTCATCCATGAAGAACTTTGTCAACCTCTAGAACCTGCTATTAGCCATTGCTTTGATCCATGATTTCCATTTCTTTCATCAATGAACTGCATATCTTTGATCCATGAAGAACTTCTTTAGCCTGTGCATCCATGTATTCTATATCTTTGAGGATATTCTTCATGGATGACATTGGGAATACAATTGATAATGGAAAAGAGAGTGTTGAGCATAGGTTTCCTTAAATGTTGTGGTGACTGTGATACTATTAGTTCAACGTTCATGACCTTTATCTACTAAAAAGTTCTTGCTCATTCATACCTTGGTAATTAAACTTGTGATATTGCATTGCATATGTCTCATGTTCTTCACCTTGAAATGTCCATACTGAAATACAGTAATAGAAAGTAATAAAGTAATTATAGCAATACAAAATAATTCCAATGAAAAACTAATCAAGAGTGATACAAAATACTTTACAACACGTTGTGTGTTACAACTGTTAGTGAGTTGTTGTTTTTACAGCACCATGTGTTTTACAATCTGCAGTTTAATAAAACAGTAGTCAAGAAGTAAACAAAAATAGATAATGGAAACTCAAATTCAATGTTTTAGTTTCCATTTCTCATTTAACAAGTCTTTCAACATCGTAATCAGATTCACTCTTTACATTTTATTCCTTTACTTTTCTGCTCTCATTCGAATGGCAGGGGGACCATACGTGAAGCCACTGAATAACCCTTCCATGATTTGATGGAGCTGGTGTGAGGTGATTTCATGAAAGCTCAAGTGTCATAGTATATGTGGCGTAGCAGCTAATAAGTCCATCTTACATTGTGCTGATGACAATTTAATTTGTCTCATCTGTCTCCAAACCATTAATCAAAGTCAATTAACAAACAAGTCAATCTTGCACTTGATTCAACAATGAGACCATCTAACAAGCACTTGTTTGCTATCACTATGATTAATGATAGAATTGGCTTAATTTTCATACTGAATGTGGTGTATTAGCTAGTTGGCTTACCATGATAGCTTTTGAACAAGTTAATTCAGTGAGCAATCAATCTAGTTTGTTGATGAATTAATTGTGCTCCACTGTTGGTCATAGCCAATTATTGGAAAAGCTATAAATGCCATGGATGAAATTATATGAATAAAATTCTAGTTTCTGGTTTACTTGAAATGCAATGAAAAAACTACTATGAAGGCATAAGACAAGGTTGTGTAACATATTGCCATTCCTTTATCTAATTTCTTTGGACACAAATGCTTTACACATTTAATTGCAATAGTAACATGTCTACGAAAATGGGAAAATAGAGACCATAATTCAGTAGTTTTTAGCGTGAGTATATATGTATCCTGATACATATAAGCTCAACCTAGCATTTACGAAAACAGTTGCTATGTACAGTGAAAGAGCTTATTAGTGTTACTATATGTGATAGCCATATAACAAAGTAAATTGGTACAAGGCTATAGTGGCATATCCAAAAAATACATGGACGCATGTATACGCAGTTGCATACAGGGATACGTAAAAGCTTAGATGAAAAGTTAATTATAGTTAATTATAAAACATCTCTATACACCAAATCAATTAAACCAATCATGGCCATTCGTATGCAAAAAAAAAAGGAACTTCTTGAAAAGGCTTTATAGACAAGGAAGCAAATGCAATTATAAACCGAAATTGCAAAATCTTTGGCAACATCTTCCTTTCAGTTCCTTATGCTACAAATATTCAACAACTTATAGCTGTCCATATTAATTTTATCTCTTCGTGTATGTTAAAGCCATCTGCTTATTCTATTGCTTTCGGTATTATTTCATGAAAGCTGAAATGTCATAGTATATGTGGCGTAAGAGCCAATAAGTCCATCTCACATTTTGCTGATGCGAATTTAATTTGTCTCATCTGTCCCTGAACCATTAATCAAAGTCAATTAACGAACAAGTCAATCTTACAGTTAGCTTGTGCAAATTAAGTCAATTCTATCTTTTACTCATTAATGAAATTAACTAATTAGTTTAACAAGATAGCTTTGAAACAAGTTAGGTCAGTAATGAATAAAGTTGTTTGACTGATGAGTCAATTGAGTTCAATAGTTAGTCATAGTGATAGCAAACAAATCCTTGTCTGATGATGTCATTGTTGAATTAGCTTGTGTGTCCCTGTCTGCACTTTTGCTATAGCTTGAAGCAATGATGCTTCATGGTTCAAGTATTAAGTGTAACTGGAAACCTTTCTTGACTTACATCCATTGATTTAAATCTGTTTCGAAACCATAATTGCAGTGGTTCTTTAAGCTCGATGCAAAACAACAATATAGTTAAAATGCATTGCAAAAGCCTATAAAGAACCATGTTTGCACTATTAGTGTCCATTACACCATCATTGTCATCCATTGCAATTATAATTTTGGCAGTTGTTTGCACAAATGTGTTTTCATGCATTGCGAAACCCAACTTGCATTTTTGGGATATAATGAAGCAAAATAGATAAAAATAGCCATTTTTTGCCTTGAGTAGCTTGTCTCTTGGTGTTCATTCAATGAGCACAAGAGCTTCTGCTCTGTCACTGTAAACATCCCCTTTCTATTGATAAAAGCTACCAGTTTTCTAGCCTATGTCTTTGCTTAAATTTATTTGTATATGTCATTTTCTTCCAGACTCCCATTTAAAAAAGGAAACTCCATATTCTACTACCAAAGAAAATGCATTAACGTCAAAGGAGTTTGAAATTGAAGATAACAAACCTAATAGCACTCACTTGGATAAACTATTTTTCTATAGTAACAATTTTATTGGCTCCTAGTGTCAAGGCAAGAATACTTATGCATTTGGTTGAAATGCTTTTATTAGTTTCCTGCTGGTAGGCAGAAATACTTATGCATTTGCTTGGAATGCATTTAACTGACAGCATTTACCAATCACATTTCGCCACTTAACATATTGCTTTTTTTTTTGTATAGTTTGAACTTTGAGAGCTATTTTATATATTGGAAAATTAGCATTTATCTATTTTTCTATTCGTCCGAGTAGCTTTATAAATCATTTTCCATTTTAGAAATTCGGGAAAATGCGAATGCATAAATTGATTAAATAAATTTAAGCAAAGGCATAGTTTAAAAGGTGGTGGCTAGAGGTACGTAATCCATGAATGCAAATTAAATGCATTAAAATATCAGGAGACAGGGAGTGCATAAATTGATTAATTAAAATTAAGCAGAGGCATAGTTTACCAAACTGGCGGGTAGACATACGTGATGCATGAAAAAAAAATTAAATGCATTGAATGGCATTTGGCTCGAGGTAAAGGCGGTGAAATCGCTTGGAGGCCACGCGTGGCCAGGGTACTTTGGTCATTTAATATAGAGTTGAGTTACTTGGTATGCATTTCCATTACTTTGCGTGTGTTGTTTTTTTGTGTTTTGTAAGCTCTTGTTCTGAGGAAGAGTTTGTAGCCACTAAGCAAGAGATGTTACGGTTGCAAGCCCCACACCTAGAAATGAGTTACTTGACATGATAATTTGTTACTCTCCACAGTTCCTTTCTATTCAAGTGCATCGTGGGGCTATGTTTCATAGTACTTTAGTTCACTATCACAATCACTTTCTGCTTAATGTGTCAGTGCATGTATGTATGTATGCATGTTTCTATGTGCATATGCATTTACCTATGTGCATATCTATGTAGACCTTTGTAGATGCATATATGCATGTATGCATCTGACTCTAGATATATCTATGCATATATGTATTTATCCATATATGTATGTGTGTATAGGTGCATTTATGTGTATATGCATGTAATCATATGGATGCATATATGTTTATGTCCATAGATGCATTAATCTATGTTTACATGGATGTATCTGTACATATATATACATATGTATACATATATGTGTGTGTCGATATGTCTTTTCTACAAAAGAGTTTACAGTGACAGGGCAAAGGTTGTCATGGTTCCAAAAAAGGACACTTGCAGACAAGCTACTCCAGGCAATAAATAGTTTCTTTCATCAGTTTTCTTTTATTTTAATGTCCATAAGTACATTGGGTTTCATAGTGCTCAGCCTATGCTATTCTTCAGAGACTAGTTCCTTGGGCAAGCAATTGTCTTTTGTCCAACGTAGAATGTGACATCTTAACAATAACTTGGCGCTTATGAGCTCTCTAAAGACTGTATATCTTCAATTACTGCAAAACTGTTCCATAGTGCAAGTTTTAGAGCCACTGTTCTGTTAGCATGTCCCATAATAGGACCTTATAAACAATATGAGGACAATGTGTTAAAAGCACTTTACAAACTGTCAGGCAAATGCAATTTACAGATATAAGCTTAAACTCCACAATTGCTTTCATCTCTCTCATTGTCATTAAAGCATAAAGCAAAGAGGATTTTTTCGCAACTTCTAATTTTTTTACTTTTACACGATAATTCACTTTATTAATTAATGAATCAAATTATCTTAATTAATTTATTTTCTTTTTCCTTTTGTCATTTCATATCTAATTAATTACATAACTGTTGAATAGTATTTATATACATAACAGTTAAAACAAAGAAATAATTATAACTATCCTTGTGCACATTTGACCAATCAAACAAAGTCAATTAAAAGATCTAATTCCACTTATTCACTGATAGTATTGGCATGCAATTTCCTTGAAAAGTCTTGAAAAAGAGGATTACTCAGACACCAATAAGGATTCTGATTTGTAACATTTCTATCCAAATCATCTTCATTGAATAAGATGTTGTGGCATACATTAATTGGATGTATCTCATCATCTTTCTTATCAGGATGCTAACAACCTTGGTTTGTATTTCTCCTTGGGTGTATCTAAATGCCATGAGTTATGAATTCTACTTGCATGTGGCTTCATTGCACAAGTAATAGTAAGTGCTACATAATGGTACAAAATAAACTTATGCATATGGAAATGAAATGACCCCATTTAGTTAGAAAATCAATATTTACGTCGCTTTCACTATTAAGTGATAGCTAGTTTGGAATTAAACAATAGCTAGAAATTGTTTTTACCATAACTTAACAGTTCTAGCACAAGTCTGTGTTGTTTTTTGCCTTAGTATTGATTAGTTGTTGTGGCCTATTTACACTTTTTTAGGTGCTTAAGCAAATATGGGATCTATTCCATTGATTGCTCTTAAAGAGCTTATGCCACCATTGCAATAACAGAATTACCCTGGTGCATGCATATGCAAAAAAATGTTCTATATTATAGGGTACACAAATAGCAACAAGTATTTAAAAATTAATAAAAATGCAATTTGTATTTTAAGAAACAAAAGTTCTAATTTGGATTGTTTCTCGTTCGAATGAATCTACATAAGAATTATGTTTTCTTTTTATGAATAACATAGTATATGTCACTCACTGTACTCATTTGTCTAATTTGTCCTTGTGACAGGGTTCAATGCTTTGAACTGTATTTAAACAATCACGCACAAACTACACTAGGAAAAATTGCTTGTCCCTATCACAATTTGTACATTTGTACAAGTATACTTGATCATTCGATAGCAGATTACAAGGTCAGTTTTCCAATTTGTCTTTTTACTTTTCTTGAAATGCAATTGAAATTCTTCAATATAATAACTGCATAAAGTTCTTTTCCATGTATTCATTTTTTCATCTTGTATTCCTCATTTCTTTGAACATAAATGATTTAGAGGGTTGTTTCCATATATACAAATAGGAAAATGCATTATCCACAATTGCAATAGTAATTTGTCTTCGAGCAATAGAACAGGTTTTGCTTATGTGTTAGTATGTTATACTTCCTCTATACAATATCCATAGAATAGAATGAACTGCTAGCATATAATTTTTAAACCCTGTTTGCAGTTTCAAATAGCGTTTAGAGCCATAAGTCTTTGTTTTATGTCAACTGGTTTTTACCTATATGCATTTAAGGCAATTTTTTCATAGGATTGTTTATAGCTGTGGCAAGTTGCTATGCAGTTTACAAGTTAACGTATGTTTAATCTTCCTGTTTTACAAATAAAAGCCTACAAAGTTAATTTCAAAAGCTGACATGGCACATGAGTACAATGAATGATGTACTACGTCACTCATAGACATGATGCAATATTTTTCCATGGTCTTGCTTACATGCAAAATGACATTAAGCACAGTTTTTTTTTTGCTCACATTGCCAATTTCACTATGTGCTTTAAACCTCTAAAGTAAAAGGAAACTGAGGAAAGAAGCTATTTATTGCCTCAAGTAACTCGTTTCTGGTTCTGGATACTGTAACTATAACAAAGTCTGCTTAATCGCTATAAACTCTCCCAGAACAGAGACTTCTAGAATAGAAAAACAATATGCACAAAGTAATAGTGATGCTTAACAGCTGACTTAAGTCTATAGCTAATGGACAAAGCAGCCTAGCTATACATGTCCACCAAGCCATTCCAGCAGTTTCTCATCGACCCACATGCTATTTAATGCATTTGCTTTGCATGTATGCACTGTCTGGCTGCACCTCTGAGTTTCAATCTCTTTTTAAAATTATTTAATCAATCTATGCCTTCACTTTTGCTCAATGGACCTATGCCTTTGCATTTCCCTCAAATTTTCTATACACAAATGATTTTAAAAGCTATTCCCACAAATAAGAAAAGCCATAGATCTTCTTTGATCAAACAATGCTTTTGCATTTCCCTGACTTTCTATAAACAGAAAAGATTTGTCAAACTATTCTCTACATGCCACTTAATTCATGTTTATCTAAATAGCTTTTAAAATCATTTGTTCTTTGAAAAAAAATCAGTCACTTAGAAGTACATAGCAACAAAGGAATCCAATAACACAAAACATTTAAATACCATAGACTGAGATTGACAATATGAGCAAAAAAGATTCTTGTCAACCAATTGTTGCATGTAGACAAAGCTACCTGAAAATATTGTTTTGTGTTTGTGGCACTAAAAGTATACATCATGCATTGTACTCATTTATCCACTTTGGCAATGTAACAAGAATAAGTACATACAATCCTATTGGGGGACAATGGATAACAAGGTCAGGTTGAAGAATTAATACTATTTTCCCCTTGTGCTTCTATTAAATTGTTTGTTGTGTGGTATGTTACGTAAGCTTCTGCTACTACTCAAGATCCATTTTCCAACATATATAGAGATTATTAACTTCCAAGATCCTCAACAACATGATTCATACTATCGAATGCTATTGAGTGAAAGCACATAGGCGACAATGTTAACAATTATAGATTTTGTAATCTAGATACTAGTGTTAAATGCTATTCATACCCAGCATTTGCTATACCCAAACACATTAGGTTACATGAAAAACAAAGAAAATGATAGATGTTGACACCTATGAATTAACAAATCGCCCCCAAATATCAAACATTGACTATGTGCTTAAGAGCAAGGGACTTTGCAGATTGAGTACTTTTGCATACAATGTTGGTGATTGTTTGTTTGACTCATTACAGATATTGCTTAACAATCAGTACACATCAATTCAATTACGAAATGGAGCTATAGATTACTTCTTGAATTGCCTTCAAAACAAGGACAAAGAAGCAATAAAATCATACAACTATGAACTAGACCCTGATACTCTATATACATTGCACAAAGTACATGATCCACAAACATACTTCCACAGAATGCGATTATCTGCACAGCCACAAGCAGGTTGTACAGAAAGTGGATTGTGGGGTGACCTATTTTGCATTCACTGGATATCCAAATGGTTGAATATACAAATCTCCCTTTGGTCAAGAACAACAGCAAGAAGGTACTTACAGTTCAATAGTTTTGACTACACAGAATCAGTCTCTATATTATTTCATGACATGAATTCTTTAAGTGGGCACTTTGAACCATTGTTAGAAATTGAAACACAAAACATAAGTTCAAAACAGCCCATAAGTTCACATGAAATAAAAAAGTTGTGCCCAAAGTATCCTCAAATATCAAACATTGACAATGTCCTTAGAGCTGAAGGCCTTTGTAGATTAAGCACATTTGCATACAATGTTGGTGATTGTTTGTTTGATTCGCTTCAAGTGCTACTTAACAACCAGTACACCTCAACTCAATTACGCAATGGAGCTATAGATTATTTCCTAGCTTGCTTTCAAAAAAAGGACAAAGAAGCAATTAAATCATATAACCATGAACTAAATCCTAGTACTCTATATACATTGCACAAAGTACATGATCAAGAAACATACTTACGCAAGATCACGTTATGCAAGCTCATCGCGAAGACCATGGCCCGGCGATGGTTATTAGGGGGTGACTTTTGCATTCCGGATATCAAATGGTTAAAAATCTGAGATAAGCCTGCGGTCATTGACAACATCAAGAAAGTACTTAGATTTCAATGATTACGGATATACAAAAATGGAGTCTCTACTCTTGTTTCCCATATTCTAAACCCTTTGGGTTTGGACATTTTGAGCCCATACAGAATGTCGAAGCCAAAGAAATCTAACAAGCCTATGCTCCTTGAGCTTGCTCAACTTAAAGGAAGTTGATCGAGTAAAAAGATCCACAATACAAAGAAACTTGCTTATTAGAGCACATGCTTTGCCTAAAAACAAGGAAAATTTGAGACCATTTGTCATAGAAAACAATTTTAAACAGAAATCAACAATAAGACTTAATCACCTGAAGAACTTGATTAGAAAAGAAAAACAAAAAGAAAGTGTACCTAGCAGCCCAAAGAAAAAAAAACATTGACACCAATAGAAATTTATAAAACAGCAATACAAGATACACCAAAACACTCATGTGCAGTTTGCCAAGTGCTCTGTTTGAACAAGGACATCAGGATTTTCACAGAAAAACAAAAACAACTATACTGTGAGCTAGTACAATCAGATTCCTTACCATTCACAGATCTCATATGCAATGTATGCTACTTTGCATTGAAACAGTCCACTATTCCAAAGTATGCTACGCCACAAAAAATAAGAACTAACAGACCATTGTGCTATGTGCAAAACTTAACTCATCTAGAAGAACGACTTGTCTCACTTAGAATTGCATTTGCACAGATTTGGGAACTAGGGTTCAAAAGGTATCAAATAGGCCTTACAGGTTCTATTATAAATGTCCCTATTGACATGAACATTGTACAGAGAGCATTACCACAATCAATTAACAATACACAAACAATTGTTGTTTCATTGAAAAGATGCTTAAAATACAAAAATGCATTTCAAAAAGGCATGGTGCGCCCAAATGTCATCATGCAAGCTTTGACTCAATTAACAAGGACACCATTATACAAAATGCACGAAGTCCACATAAACCAAGATTGGTAAGAAGTTCTCCAATGCACTAAAGAAAACAAATCCAATAGTCCACAAAATACAAGTGAAACAGAATCAGACAGTGAAATGGAAAATGAAAACCCATCAAAAACATTGATACATGGATTCACTGAGTCTAGAAGTATCCATAACATGGAGGACAAGATTATTGAAATTGCACCTGCAGAGCACAAGTATCCAATTGGAATATTTAAGGACATTTATGCTGAAGAAATGAAATTCCCAACTTTATTCTTTGGCAAGCCACGTGATAATGACATTGTAAAAAAATTTACGTATCAGAAAATAATACGCTGGGAGCTATTACAGTCACAAAGACAATTTGCATATCATACAACAAACATCTTTTTCAAAGCTATAAAGGTTCTAATACAACAAGTACTGTCCACAATGACAATAAGAATCTGCAAGGGCCAGTTAAAAGGGCGGAAGCTATTTGCGAAAGACGTTAAACACAAACCAAACCTAGAAAAAATTCTTAAATCAGATATTGGATACGTTGATTTCAAAAGAATAAGAATCTCTCCAGACTATTCACAACAACTTAAGAAAAATGTATTTGCTATGATTTGACAACTAGGACCACCAACATTTTTCATCACTTTCTCTAGTGCTGAGCAAAATTGGGATCCACTAATTCAAACATTACAAGAGCTACACAATCTACACCAATTAGCACAAAACCGCCAAGAATCTAATCACCCAACACATTGACAAATTTGAACTAATCAAGAAAGATCCTATCACTTGTGCACGTTACTATAAACATAGAATCAATGCAATTAAAAAATTGATACTTACAGATGACTCTTTCTTTGGAAATGTCATTGATTACTTCTCAGTCACTGAGTTCCAAAATCGAGGAAATGAACATGATCATTTCCTCATATGGGTTAAAAATGCACCAATCTACACAAAAATAACAACACGGACGTCATAGCTTTTGTTGATAAGTATATTACCTGTGACACTGAAAATTTGGAACCTCCTTTGGCAATGCTACACAAACACCATCATACAAAGAAATGCAAGAGATCAAGAAAACAACTTTGTAGGTACAATTTTCCTTTCCCACCAATGCAAAAGTCAACTATACTTTTACCAATAGTCCAAAAGACTGAAGCGATAACTACAAATGCCACTTATATCTTTTCAAAACTCCAAAAAGAAAAGTATGACAAAACATTCACTTTTCAAATGTTCTTAAAAGAATTAAACTTAAGTGACAATGAATACATTGAAGCTTTGAGCTCAACATTAAACAAGCCCATGCTTTTCTTACAAAGAAAACCATCACAAATATGGAACAATAGTTTTTCAAGAAAAATTCTAGACCTTTGGAAGGCTAATACAGATGCACAATTTGTCCTAAATGCATATGCTGCTGCTATGTACTGTAGCTCATATATTGCAAAAGTAGACAAGTCAATGACATATGCATTCAAAAGAATACGTACAGACCACAAGCAAGACAATATTGATGCAATACGAATGGTGAGTAAACTTGGAAATGCCATGCTTAACTTGCAGCAAATGTCATCACAGCAAGCTGCACATATTGTTCTGTCATTGCCATTAAATTACAGTTCAAGAAAATGTATATTCATTGATACGCGATCTGACAATGATCGTACATTTATACTCAAATCTGTTAAACAATTGAGCAATGAGCCAGATGAATCAGAAAACGTTCTTGCAAAATCTATTATAGACTACTATTTAAAACGCCCTGAAACAATGGTGGACATATGTCTTGCAGAATTTGTTTCAAGATACAACAAATACGGTGCTAAAATTGAACCAAAGGCCAAACCCAATGTTATACGGTTTATCAATTTCAACAAACACTTTGATTTAGAGAATCATTGTAGAGAGCAATTGGTTCTCTATGTTCCATTTACCATTAATGAAAATACACTAAAACAAAACTTTGATTGTTGGGAACATGCATACATGTACCATGGACAAACCATTCAAACAAATAGTGCAAAGTTCGTCCACAGCCCAAACTCCGCATGGGGTGACATTGACAAAGCTATAAATGATCTTCAGTCTCTTGAAGATGAAAAGCTCATTGACCTGCCAATGCAAGCAAAGCTTTCCCAGAAAGAACTATATGACATTCAAACAGACCTTCCAAACATAGGCCATTCTAACCCAAATACCACATACTCCAATGGATTTCAAATTACAAAGCACCCACAGATTATAGATAACAATGAATACTACAAGTTAAGATGAATGTTAAATAAAGAACAACAAGCAATTGTTAAGGATGTTCTCATAAAAAAGATGAAAAATCCACAAAAGCCATTGCACTTGTTTTTGACTGGAGGAGCTGGAACAGGAAAGACTTTTACAGCAAAAGCCATCTACCAAGCTCTCATTTGCATGTATAGCAATTCTGTTGACAATAATCCAGACAAACCCAAGGGCTTATTAACTGCATATACAGGTAAAGCAGCATATAACATAGGGGGATTCACATTACATTCAGCATTTCACATACCTTTTAATACATCAGAATTCCTGCCACTGAACACTGAAGTACTTGACACTATGTCAAAGCACTATGATCAATTGTGCATACTTCTTATAGATGAGATATCATTAGTTGGCTCAACATTTCTATGGTATATTGATAGAAGACTACGAGACATAATGCAAATGCCTACAACATACTTTGGGAACCTTGATACCATATTTTGTGGTGACCTTTACCAAGCACAACCTTTCCTTGACTCTGTGGTTTTTGATAATAGACCTACTCCAATTGAATTAATGCCTTATAGTTTCTGGAAAGACCACATAAAATGCTATTCATTGATGACTACCATGAGACAAAAAGATGAAATATTTATTTCAATTCTTAATAGACTACGAGTAGGCATTCAGACAACTCATGACATAGACTATATCAACAAAATTTGCTTTCATCATGTACCATTAGATCCATTGCTTCCGCACCTTTTCTATAGGAGAGTAGATGTTCAAGCACATAACAACAAAATGCTATCAATCATTCCTGCCCAAATGGTTGTGCTAGATGCGATAGATGAAGTTAACGAGGACCTTAATGCAATACGAGTGTACAGTCACACAACGACACTTCCATCACAAATATGCTTAAAACCAAACATTCTTGTTGAGCTTTATGCAGGCAATTACAATGTTCAAGATGGCCTCGTCAACGGATCAGATGGAATTTTTAAAGCATATACATCACAAAACAATATTGATATTGTTTGGATTAAATTTAATGACCCATCAATTGGACATCACCAGTGCACAAAACTAGCACATTGCTATTCTACTATCATTGACAAAGACTGGGTGCCTATACAACGCATTGCTAGGCCAATCCAAAAAATAACAATAAACAAGAAAATTACTACTAGAAAACAATTCCTAGTACAAGTAGCATGTGCGTGAACCATACATCGAACCCAAGGATTAACAATGGAGTCCTTAGCTTTTGATCCCACATGCATTAGACAGCATGGACTAACGTATACAGCTCTGTCACGAACAAAATCAATAGAATCATTGTTCCTGTTACAACCTTTAACTACAAAAAACTTCAAAATTAAAGACAAAATACAACTAGAAATGTCTCGTCTTCAAACATGTGCACAATGGTAACTTGATAATCTAGACACATGTTCAAAAAACAAATCACATTTGCTCCTATGTACATTGAACACTCGTAGCTTGAAAGCACATGCAGATGACATCGTCAATGACTGTGACATAATGCAATTTGATATCTTATGTCTCCAAGAAACACATATGCATCCCTTTGAGCTAAATACCTTGTTGCAGGATTTTGATAGCTTCTATGTACATAACATACATGGCATAGCAACTTTCACCAGGAAACATTTGCTCTTGTCAAAAACAGTACAACATGAAACTCCAAATATTGAAGCTATCCCATTAATAGTAATGCTATCTAACAATGAACTCAATGTTTGTAATATTTATGCAAGACCTGCAACTGCCATAGATGAAATAATTGCAATGTTGCAAATGATTATTGGGTCCACAAATTCAGAAAACATGTTGTACATTTTAGGCGATTTTAATGTTGACATGTCTTAAGAAAATAGAGGCAAAAAAATGCTTCACAGTTATATGCAAGAGAACAACATACAATTTATGTTCAACCAACAACACAGCATAGGCAATTCAGTCATTGACCACATTTGGTCCAACACGGCTACAAATATATGCTCTACCTATATATCAGAAGCATATTGGACTGATCACAATCCAATTTTCCTAAAATTGCATCTTGCATAATAAACAAATTCAACTTTATAGAACTTATAGCCTTATATCACCTTTATGCATTGCAATGTCTTTTCCAATACTATATCCATTATTTGCAGGAGATCTATGGATGAAACTAAAAGACAAGCAAAGCAAATACAAACCACACAAGAAGAATCAGTACAACGGTAAAGTTCCCATAGTATTATTCCTTCATACTCATTCGCCCAAATCACAAATATTCAAATAACATTGTTCCAATTCTTTGCAGGACACCAAAAGATGTATCAAAAAGACAAGCCAAACAGGTGCAAATTACACAAGAAGAATCAACACAACGGTAAAGTACTTCGTTCTACAGTGTACTGCCAGCTGCCCAAGTTGCTAATATAAAATTAGCATTTTACTGACATTATCCTTGTTCCTTGTAGGACAAGAGTCAAGAAACCTAGAATTGTTTCAATTGAACAGCTAAATGCAAGAAGAGCTGGAGACACCTTCCAGGGTGATGTCCTTGTTGTCTACAAAGCAACATTGGATAAGGCCAACAAAACACGGGAAATGCTACGTGCTGATCTGACAGATCACAAAGCAGAAATGACAATCACGTTAAATGTTAGTGGAGACCTTGTCTATCAACATGAGCCTAAAATAGTCCCAGGGATCAGCTATTTCAATATCAGATTTCCAAGTTGCACCTAGGACAGATTATGACAGAGGTGACTGTGATTGCATTTTGATTTTAACAGCCATAAGCAGCACTGAAAACATCCCCTGCCTCTGTCAAGAGTACAAATTCATCCCAAGTACAACTATCAGCCAATTGCTAACAACTGTAAATGAGTACCCAGCTGGCACAATAGCTGCACTGGTAGTTGGTGCCAGGAAAATGGGTACCCAATTTGCAATTGACATCAAAGATGGCCACACTGACATAGACAGGGCACAGGTATTTCAGTCTAGAGAACTTTTTACCTCTTCTTTCAGTTTCAAGCTTTAAATGTTCTGCAATCGTCTCTATAACAATTTCTGGAACAAAATCTAATTGTCTCATTGAATTGCAGTTGCTATTACGGTCAACATATGAGCAACAATACTTTGCACTCGAAGACCAATTGCATACAAATAAAACACTTGCAATGCTTTTCAAGAATGTTGTAAGAAAAACAGATCAAAGGAACACATTTCACACATGTAGATCAACATTCATCTGTACCTTGAATGACAAAAGAAGCTTGGAAAAACTCAACAGCCTACTACATTCAACTTTCAAGGTAACAACATTCTTTTTTTAAAAATCTAGTTCATCCAAACTTGTATTTTTGTCTTCTCTAACAATTTTGAACCATATTCTATAGGTTTCTGGTACTCTAAAAGCAGCAAATGCATTTTCCAATCCATTTCATGCATGTTGCCCAAAATGCAAATTCAAATTTACTACTTATGGCACACTCCAAGAAAAAACTGCTCACTGCAAACAGTGCAACCAGCAAGTCAATTATACATTTTGTTTACAACTTAAAACCACCATAACAACTTATGACAATCAAACAATTCAGTCTTCAATTGACCAGGCCACCATGCACCGTCTATTGCCCACACTGCAAAGGCTCAGCTATGAAGACTACATTAAGGACAAGTCAGCAATGATATTCATCCTACGGGACTTCAGTGCTGAAGGACATTTTAGCCTTGACCAAAACAATGCCATTGTTGAAGCCATTTGCATTAACAAATAGACAAGAAACATCACCAGAAGGTAATAAAGTCATTCATATGTAAACTTTTTTTCTTTTCAACCAGTACCTCAAATCACTATTCATACAAACTATGTTTCTAATACATAGGATTTTGTTGGCTTTACAGGAAACTAGGAATAGAGGAGCAGAGATTTACATTGTTCAGACTTTTACTTTTTCTCCTTTCCATGCTCCAAGACATTTCACTGGTTCTCACATGTTACAGACATCTTTGGTTTTAAAATACTCTATTGCTATTATACATTTAGACACTTCTATAGGTTACTATGTTAAAGTATTCTAAAATATGGACATCTGAAACTTTAATTTTGTTTTTGCACCTATGAAGACAATGGTTCTCTATGTACATCTGACATATATGTTCAATAATTATTATCCCTCCATGTATAATGCCATTCAAACTATATAGTTTAAATGTTCCCTTTTGCATTCTGTCCTTCCTAGCTTTTCCAAAATTTGCTTTATGATTCTTACGCTTTCAAGAATTTATGGTGACCAGTTAGAAGTTATTATGGTTGCACACTCTAGACCCATTAACAAGTTACTTGAGACAGTAAATGGTTATTTTCCTTTGGCTTTTTTCCATTTTTTGTTGTTATTGCAACCAAGTCTCGCTCCTGCTTCTATGCATTGTACTTTATAGTCACTTTTCCATCATGTATTCTAATGTATAGAGTACACTCCTGTATACACAAATCCATTTGTTGCTTTCGCTGCATATATGTGTATTCACATGTATATATGCTTCTATGTCCATATGCACATACACACATATTCATGTGTCCATGTATTCATTTAAGCTTCTACGTATCCCTGTATGCAACTGCGTATACATGCGTTCATGTATTTATGGATCTGCCACTCTAGCCTTGTACCAATTTATTATGTTATATGGATAACGCATATAGTAACACTAATTAACACTAATTAACTGTTTCACTATACATAGTAACTATTTTCATGAATGCCAGATAAGCTTATGTGTATCAGGATACATATATACTGACACTAAAAATTATTGATTTATGATCTCTATTGTCCCATTTTCATAGACATGTTACTATTGCAATCAAGTGTGTAAAGCATTCATGTTCAAAGAAATTAGATACAAGAATGGCAATATGTTACACAACCTTGTCTTATGCCTTTATAGCAGTTTTTTCATTGCATTTCAAGAATACCAGAAACTAGAATTTTATTCATATTATTTCCATCTATGGCATTTACAGCTTTTCCAATAATTATTACAAGCATAGAGTTCAGTGTTGAATAGTTCTATTGTTCATGTGATGCCTACAACATTGTACCCTGGCCAAAGTACCCTGGACACGCGTGGCCTCCAAGCGATTTCACTGCCTTCACCTCAAGCCAGATGCCATTCAATGCATTTAATTTTAATTCATGTATCACGTACGTCTACCCACCAGTTTGATAAACTATGCCTTTGCTTAATTTTAATTGATCAATTTATGCGCTCGCAGTTCCCTGATATTTTAATGCATTTAATCTGCATTCATGGACTACGTACCTCTAGCCGCTACCTTTTGAAACTATGCCTTTGCTTAAATTTATTTAATCAATTTCTTTGACCACATTTCTTTGACAAGTTTTTTTGAACAATTCGCTTCCCCTCTATGCGTTTCCATATTTTGCATATATGCCTATGAGCACATTAACCACAACAGGTCACAAAATTCCTTTATCCTGTATGCTTTCATCATAGCATGAAAGCTCAAAGCAATTGCAGATTCTAGGTTTTCATAACACAAGCTTACAGAACACAAAAACAACACACACAAAGTAATAAAGATGCATACCAAGTGGCTTAACTCTATATTAAATGGCCAAAGTACCCTGTCCATCCATGTTCACCAAGCAACACCAGCGCATTCACCTCCAGCCAGATGTCATTTAATGCATTTACTTTGCATTCATGCATTGCGCTTACATTTTCCTGATATTTTAATGCATTTAATCTGCATTCATGGATTACGTACCTCTAGCCGCCAACTTTTAAACTATGCCTTTGCTTAAATTTATTTAATCAATTTATGCGTTTGCATTTTCCCGAATTTTTAAAACGAAAATGATTTATAAAGCTACTCAGACGAATAGAAAAATAGATAAATGCTAATTTTCCAATATATAAAATAGCTCTCCAAATGCAAACTGTACCAAAAAAAAAAAAGTAATATGTTCAATGGCAAAATGTGATTGGCCAATGCTGTCGGTTAAAAGCATTCCGGGCAAATGCATAGGCAAATTTAGAATACGTTCACAGGAAAGAGCTTTTGATTCTGAATCCATATGCATACTTTGATTCAAACTAGTGGATGAAGGTACATAATGCACTGATGCAAGCTCAATGCATTCAATGGCATCTGGCTAAAGGGAACGTTGTTTGCATTGCTAGTTACTCTTTGAATATATAACAAGGTTCAAGGAAAAAACTCTCATTACCACACATGTTGACATAATTTTCGTTCCAAACCTCTCTTTATGAGACCGCTTTGCAGTAATAAAAAAAATACAAACTTTACAAGCCTCACATGCAACCATGCATCTTGCTTGCAGTTACACTTCTACATGCATCCATGTGTACTGCAATACATGTATCTATGTGCACATGTAGCCATGGATATAAGTATCTATGCAACTTCATATGCAATCCATGGATATTTCCATACATGTATATTTAAGCATTTATGTATCCTGCTATGCATCTATCTATCTATCCATGTAACTATGTTTCTATGTATTCTTCTACCTTTAGATGCATCCACGCATATATGTATGTCTTTACTACTTTCCAGATTAAAAAAAAACAACTTTGGAAACATCAACTTCCAGAATTAAATACCAATATGCACAGAGTCATCATATTACTCTAACTAGATGACTGTGAACTACATGTTACCTATGCAATCTAAATTCTAGAGATACATACCATCCTTATGCACCTATGCACAAATACATACTGTCTAACATATATACATAATTACATGTACACATATACACATGCAAGCCTGTATACATGGATGCATACAAAGACTATGTTTCATGGGATTATTAAAGAGTTCAATTGCTTTTTATATGGTTCCACACTTTGCATTTGTGCCTATGAGGACAATAATTATAGTATCCAGAACCAGAAACCAGTTACTTGAGGCAATAAATACTTTCTTTCCTCAGTTTTCTTTTACTTTAGAGGTTTAAAGCACACAGTCAGATTAGCAATGTGAGCAAATATACTTTCTTTGCTCAGTTTTCTTTTACTTGCTCATTCCTTCCAAAGCTCTCTTTATATCATAGTTGTGCATTGCCTCCAAGACTCACATGAATCCTTGGTATTTCAGGAAAAGATTCAATTGGATAATACTAAAAATGATCTAAACTATGATTTTATAATCAACGTATCCAAATGCACTACAGCAATTCGAAACCCAACTTCATTTAACATGTACAATGACAATAAACAGAACGAAAAATGCATTTGCTTCAAAGTTTTTAAAGCAATTTCAAGAGATTGTCTAGCCATTGTCCAAAATATAGTTTTCTATTAGCATAGACCTTCAACCTTCTTTAGGTCTGACTGCTACTTTGTTAATTCATTCTCATTGAAAAGTCAAAATGTGAAATGTTCCCAAGGATAATTATACTTTTTTATCTCTTTTAATTGTTATATATTCAAAGACTAATTAGCAATCGAAACAGCCTCCCCTCTAGTCAGATGCAATTCAATGCATTAATTTTGTATCAATGAACTGTGTACTTTCAGCCATTACTTTTAATCGAAGTATGCATATGGATTCAGAATCAAACTCTCAAAATAAATGCATATATAAATGTGTCTTTTTCTTCATTTCATAATGTATCTATGTATCCATAGGTGCAATTATGCATATATCGATTTGTGCATATATCTTGTTATCTCTTTATGCATCTGTCTATATATGTATGGTTGTATCTATGGGTACATGTATACCTTCATTTATGTATATATGCGCCTATGAATTGCATACACACATCCATGTATATATGCATCTATCAATAACTTGCATGGATACATGTATATATGCATCTATGGACTCATGCACCCATGTATCTATGACAGCTCATTGGTTCCAAAGCTCTCTTTATAGGACAACTGTGCATTGCCTGCAAGACTCAGATGAATCCTTCATATTTCAAGAAGAGATTCGAATGGATAACACTTAAAATGATCTAAACTATGATTTTATAATCAAAGTATACAAATATATAAATGTGTCTTTTCTTCTATTTCATTATGTATCTATGTATCCATAGATGCAACCATGCATATAACGATTTATGCATATCTTGCCATCTCTACATGCATCTGTCTATATATGTATGACTGTATCTATGGGTGCATGTATACATTGATTTATGCATATATGCACCTATGAATTGCATACACACATCCACCTATATATGTATCTTTCGATATTTTGCATGGATACATGTATATATGCATGTGTGGACTGATGCATCCATGTATTGGTCTTTCTCTTTGTCTTTGGCCAAATGGCCCTAATCGCCAAAGTATCCTAGCCGCCCATGGCCGTCAAGCAATTCCAGCGCCTTCCCCACCACCCACATGCCATATAATGCATTTGCTTCAATTATTTTCACCCCTCCATGTGTTCGCATTTTCCTGATATTTCAATGCATTTAATTTGCATTCAAGTAGCACGTATTTCTACTCACCAGTTATATAAACTATGCCTTTGCTTAAGTTTATTTAATCAATCTATGCAATCGCATTTCACTGATTTTCAATAACAACAATAATTTATAAAGCTATTCAGATAAATAGAAACAGCTAAATGCTAATTTTCCAATCTTGATTTATCAGAATAGTGCTAGTTTTCCAATATAACAAAATTAAAAGTTATATGTTGACATACATTTATGCATATTGTCCATACATGCATATATGGATATATGACTTCATCCATATTTGCATATTTATATGAATACATCCTTCCATGTAACATACACATTTGTACCTATATCCAAATATGCATACATCCATGTATACATGTGTTCATATGTCCATCTCTCCATGTAATTCTGTTTTCAGTGTATACATGTGTCTGTTGATGCATCCATGCATATACCTATGATTAGCTTTACGTATTTATCTCTCCATGTATTTAATGTTCTCCACTCCATCAACATTCACATGTTCTCTGTTTTTATGTTCTTCCATATTTATATTTTCCATAGTCTATGCATAAGAACTTCCACTTTGTCTTCTGTTTTGACTTTTCTATCCATAAATATCATTATATTTTTATATCCACTCTTCTATTGTTGCATTTCAAGGAAGCTCAAGGATATCAGTACCTTGTTCAGTATGAAGGAGAGTGAGAAATGCAACATGGGTCTCTTTCCTGTGTTTATATTGACAGAGTCAGCCCTATGATGATTTTTAAAAGCGTAACCAATACCAAACTACACATTCTTCCACCCCTTGTTACAAGAAATAATAACTTCATACCCTATTGATTCCATTTATTTCCATTTCCACCCTCACACGTCCTTTCTTCTCAAATCAAATACATCTCAAAATCCAATTATTTGCTTCTGTTGCCTCATACCAATGTGTTGCATTCCTTTTTTCACTAAACCCAGCACTCTCATTGAAATTTTCATTTCTTCCATTTAATTGTAAGCATACAACTTGCAAACGATAAATTCATACCATTTACATTCACATTCATTCTCATATCCACCATCCCATATCCTTGCCTCCCATGTCAAATACTTTGCATAACTTATTCATACACCTTATTTGCATCTCACCCTTTTCTCAATTCACTCCCTTTGTTCCACTCGCATAACTCATTGTTCTTTTTAACATTCACATATCTTTATCTATCTACACCTCAAATATACCTTCATCCATCACAACAAAATTCACACCATACCAAACAAAGAAAAAGATGAAGAAAATATCAAGGTTATGCAAATAAACACTGAGGGCTTCAAAAATAACACTCATAACATATAGTTCTATTCAAGAGTTATTTTCATAATGCCTTTTGTAAACCTTGTTTATTACAGATCCTTAAAAGCGCGTATGATAGTTTCTTCAAGCCTATAATGTGTAATCAAATTTAACAAATATTGCTTTTTGCTTTTTAGTCTGTCTGATACAAGAAATCCAAGTAGGGTTTCACAGTGCTTTAAGGAAATTGTATGCTTTGATTATAAATTCACATTTTAAACTAATTTTAGTATTGTTTATTCGAGTCTTTTTGTTCAAATGCGAAGGTTTCATCTGCGTTTGATAGGAATTATTGTTTATAGGATGTTGTGACATACATTAATTGGATGTATCTCATCATCTTTCTTATCAGGATGCTAACAACCTTTTTTTGTATCTGTTCTTCAATGTATCTAGATACTATGAACTATGAATTCTATTTGCATATCGCTTGGTTGTACGAGCCATAGTAAGCGCTACACAATCATAGCAATCACAACTCATAGTATTCATATACACCCATGCACAAATACATGGTATTCAACACATTAACACGTACATGGTCTTCTAGGCCTTCTTTGTTACTTGCCTTTGATTAATAGTTCAAATGCACACAAAGCTAATTGCAATCATATCTTTCTTTGAATTGCTAGGTACTTAAAGGCTAACTAGCAATTGCCTAATTATTTAGATATGGGACAATACAAGGATGAATGATAAAATATGAACTTGCCTAAATGATCATGAATGATAGAGCTATTTGGTAAAATGCTACATATACTGTGACATTTAAGCTTCAAAGACTGCCACTGAACAACAAAAGCTTCAAAACTCTCAGTTAACATGTAAAGGGCTGACAAAAATTGATTTGCTAACTGAATGGGGTCATTTTACTTCAATTATTTAGCACTTATTCTTAACTGTTTAATCACAATATGACTGGATGGCTAGCTGGCGCCATCCACAAAAAAGCATTTAAAGCAAATGCAACAGTAATCTATTATATACACACATACATACATGGCAACATAGATACATGCATTCATATATACATAATTGCATGCATACATATATACATGCAAGCCTGTATACATGGATGCATACAAAGACTATGTTTCATGGGATTATTGAAGAGTTAACTTGCTTTCTATATGTTTCCATATTTTCCATGTGTGCCTATGAGGACAATAACCACAATATTTAACAATATTCCTCTATCCTTGATAACAACTCATTGGTTCCAAAGCTCTCTCTATAGGATAGCTGTACATTGCCTACAAGACTCAGATGAATCCTTCGTATTTCAAGGAAAGATTTGAATCAATAACACTTAAAATGATCTAAACTATTACTTTACAATCAAAGTATCCAAATGCATTGCAACAATGCCAAACCCAAGTTCCATTTAAGATGTACAATGAAAGTAAATAAAAGGGAAAATGCATTTGCTTTAAAGTTTATACAACAATTTCAACAGGTTACACATGCATTTATAGATTGTGCTTTCTGTACCAAATTACATGGACACATCTATACATTTTTCCATGCACAAATGTTCACATGGATCCATATATTTATGCATTCCTTTCATATATGCTTTGCTGGTATATAATTTGTTTTCCATGTTTTCCTTTCGCTTCCTACTTTAAATGCTACTTGAGCATCGCTATGCTTTCACAGATTTGTATTTCTACTTCAGTTTACTGTTTTCCATTCAAATTTCTTGTTCACATGTCATCTATGCTTTATACTCTTTGCATTCTGTGCACATGCATACATCTATACATGCATACCTCAAGCATTGTTACAAATGTGTAAGATTATTTGCATTCAAAACTTCAAACAAAATAATAATACACTTTTGCTTCATTGATAAGGTCATAAAGGAAATTAGTTACTGGAAATGTGGACATGCACCCATGTAAAGGTGCTAATGTTCATTGGTATTTCTCTTTTCATTCTTGCATTCTTAAATATCATTATATTTTTATATCTATTCATCTCTTGTCACATTTCAAGGAAGCTCAAAGATCTTGGAACTTTGTTTAGTCCAAAGGAGAGTGAGAAATGAGACACTAGTATTTCTTTTGTATTTGTATTGAGACATTCAGCCCTATGATGATTTTATAAATCATAACCAATAACAAAATACACATTCTTCCACCCTTGCTTGGAACAAAAGTTCACTTCATACCCTATCAAATCCACTCATTTCCATTTCCACCCGTGCACATCATTTCTTCTCAAATCAAATACATTTCAAAATACATTTATATGCTTCTCTTGCATCACATCAATGTCTTGCATTCCTTTTTTTCTCAATCCAACTCACTCATTCAATTTTTTTATATGGCATTCGTATACCTTACTTGCATTACATCATTCTCTCAATTCCTTCTCTTTGTTGCACTTACATCACTCATACTTCTTTACCACTGTTACATATCTTTATCTATCTATAGCTCAAATATACCTTCATCCATTAGAACAAAATTCACACCATACCAAAGGAAAAATTGAAAAAAATATCAAGGTTATGCAATTAAACACTGAGGGATTTCAAAATAACTATGACAACATAGAGTTGTATTCAGGACTTCCTTTGAAAATGTTT
Organism: Sequoia sempervirens; assembly: GCA_007258455.2. Classification (NCBI taxonomy): domain Eukaryota; kingdom Viridiplantae; phylum Streptophyta; class Pinopsida; order Cupressales; family Cupressaceae; genus Sequoia; species Sequoia sempervirens. The sequence continues at coordinate 25,667 of VDFB02266864.1, forward strand.
TATACTATTACATGTTTATTGCAGATAACTAAGAGCACATATCACAGTTTCTTGGAGGCTAAAATGTATAGTCATTTTTCATAAATATTTACATATATCCATGCATTCAAGTGCATAGTTGGATATCCTTAATACACTTGGTCAAAAAACAATAATGTATGATTCTTTTGTTTCGATCATAAATGTTCTTTTTTATATCTGTCAAATGCAAATTGTTTTAGCCATTTTCCTAGCTTTCTTCACATAGGCATATATACATTCTTGTTTACTAATGTATTGCTCATTTGTTTCAATCTGTAATGTTTTCCTACTTCTTGTACAACCTCTAACTTGTTTCTAACATTTCTAGCTTTATGGACGCAGGCATATATAGATTCTTCTTAACATACCAAGTTAAATGGACACATGTACACATTCGTGCATGCATATTTCTTTACAAGGATCCATATTTTAATGCTTTCCTTCCATATATGCATTCATACTAACTAGTTTATTTATCTTGTTTTCTTTCATTTAATACTGCAAATGCAATTTCAGTCTCATCACGCTTTCAGGCTTGCTCCGGTGCCGGCGATGCTTTCCACTATTTTGTGCATTCTATGCATATCGCTAAATGTCTAAATGCCTCCATGTACACTTTATGCTTCAACCATTGTTACGAACATTATAACAATATTTTACTATACATTATTATAATAATTTAATGTTTATACGCAAAGTGCTACAAACATGTTCATTATTTTATTGTACTTGCATTTTATCTTACCAATATAAAATTCTTTATATCTTTTCTAATTATTTTTTTTTTCAAAATATATACACATAAAAATATTCATTCGTATTTCATTATCAACATTCAAATCTACTTTACAATAAAATCAATACCTTTGTACAGTTTCATCTAAGAGTTTATCGTAAATTTTTTTATACTTATTACATTTTCATAAGTTAAACTATTACATTTTATGTTATAGTTACACAAATTTAATCTTAGGTAGTAAGGTTATTTATTATAATTTTGCAAATTACTTATTGTTTATTATATAAACACAAATTTTTACTCATATTACATAAACAATATTAAAATCTTATTTATAATAAAATCAATACCTTTCTTGTCACTAATCTAACAATTCACTGTAATATAATTACATTGTTCTATACACGAAAATAT
>VDFB02266865.1:0-15080 GCA_007258455.2 Sequoia sempervirens
AATAGACGAATAAAGTAGACAAGTTTGACAATGTGGGAGTGGTAAAATTTGGGTGTCTACACCTGCAACTCATTTCATTACAATTTTCTCAATATCCTTGACATATAGAGCTTCAAAGCACTAATTCTAATAGTGTTGACATCGATGATAACCACATATCAGCAACACAACCACAACAACCAACAGGGGCTTGCCTCAGTCAAACCTCGTGTTGGTGTTTCCACCTCCATAATGGTGATGCCAATGAAAGATAAATAAATAAAAAATGAATGATGAATAAATAATAACATACAATTCGCCACTCAAAAATGGCTTCCTTGAAGGATTGAAGTCATACAAAATTCTCAAGGCTTGATTGTTGTTGGCTTGATTTTTTTGAAGAACTACAAGGGTTAGATCTCACAAATAATATGATAACATAAACATGAACAAACTCACATACACTTTGAAATGATGCTTTGATATTGAATTGTTGCAATAGATCTTCTCTTGGTTGCTCTTGATTTGTTTGATAGTGCTCTTGACAATAATTCTTGATCATAAATTCTCCAACTTAGTTTTCAAATGATGAAATGACTATGTATTTATATGAAATTATTCTAATTTCCCAAAAATTAAATCCCTATAGCTAACATTTGAAATTCAAATGGGCTATGGAATGCATAATTTAGGAAAATAGGTATATAACTTGGTCCATGCACTTAGGGGGAACAAAACATAGTGTGAAATTATCAAGGGTGATAATTTATGATGGTACATTTATCCCCCACTTTAGTGAGAGTATGATATTACATTTAGACTCACAATTTTTGCAATATGGTGTGTCCCTTGGTCTCCTTATGCAACACATCACTTGGGTTTGTGACATGTCTTAACTGCCTCTTGTGGATATTGTATAAATCTGGTGGTTGTATCGAGCATTAATAGGTCAATCTTTTGGTGCAACGACAACCACCAATGTAATAATTGGTATAAAAGCCAAGGTCACAGGTTTGAATCCCTCGCTTGTGCTGGGGGGTTGTTACAAGATAGTGTGTCTCTTTGTCTCCTTGTGCAGTGCAATGCTTGGGTTCGTAACATGGCTTAACTACCTCATATGGATCTTGTATAAATCTTGCGGTTGTATCAGGCATTAACAATTCAATATTTTGGTGCACCACAACATACACAAACATACATAATGTAAACACAAAATGTAAGAGGAGGGTATGAATACTCATGAACTAGAAAGCCATGTTATGTAGGATCCATACCCAAAGGAATTCATGATTCACGGGCTAACAAAGTCTGATATTTTCTAGGTGAATAAAAAACTGAAGGAACCATGGGCTAGTGATGTCTAATATTCACTAGATGAGCCTCCATGACAAAGTAGAAAAATGAGAAACACACAAGGACTAGTGAGGACTGATTTTTAGTAGGTGTGTACCCATGTGAAGCAAACCAAGAATTATACTCCCTAATAATTTTAATAAGGTGTTACACAAATGATCAAAATGATATGCCAACACATCACTAATTCTAGCACATTTGAACAAAGTGAAGCAAAAAAATGCTATGTCAATGCATCACCAAGTCCATTGCATACTTACAAAGTGAAACAAATAATGTTATGTATGCCCCCACCTTAAAGAAATTTCTAAACACCATGTTGTGAGAAATTGCTTTAAGGTAGAAAAAATGATAAATTCCTTGTGATAAATGGTCATGAGAGCTTATTTGGAAAGTCATATGCCAATGATATGTTTCCAAATAAATTTACCTCATGATAAGGGGTTTCCCCCAAGATAATGCAACAAAAAACACAAAGATGAACACATAAAGGATCCATGGATCTGGGTTAGTATACATCTTTTCTACCATAATAGAAATAAGCTTAGAATTGACATCATTCCCCAAATACTCATGGAACAACAAATACAATGGAAGAATGACACATAGATAGAATAAACAAAATTTTGGGTTAACATGGAAGAGACCTAAATGTCTTAATGCATCATCGCTAAAAGGAAAAAACATGTCCAAAAAAAAAAGACAATGTTTATGACATAAAGAAGAATGGAGATACAAATAGAAGAGTGTAAAGATGGATTTGTTTCCTTTGTATCCTTGCACCAATAGAGCAACAAGGTTCATCCAAAGAAAACTCACAAACATAAAGACACACCAAGAAACACAACATGGGAGATCACATCACATGCAAGAAAACACATAAAACACATAAAACAAACATAAAGGTACTGCACATGCGAGCCAATCTAAATAAAATTGTCTACATCCCATTGTTGCTCATTATATAGGGAAGGAAGACAACTATCCAAATGGACTACAACAAGTTCCATACTAGGAGCACCACCAATTTCAACATGTGGTGAGTCACTCTCATCAAGAGGATCATCACAATTGCCCCCATCTAAATATAAAGACTTTGAGAATAATAGAGATATCTTGTCATGCACTTGTTCATCAATTCTAGCAGCATCATCTTCATCATCTAAATTTATCACCATGGGAGGTTTGATGACAATGTTAGTTGTATGTTCTTGTTTCAATTTTATTTTTTTGGTTGGGACATGTAAGGTTCAATTTTTAATGTTTTGGTGAAAGTTGCAATTCATATTGATTTGTATACATAGGTGTTTGATCATCATGTAATGTTTTATTCTTTCTTCCAACTGACAAGAAATAGCACAATGTCTATGCCTATGCTCTTTATCATTTTTGTTTATTTTTGTTCAATTTTCAATTTTTGAAGGTGTAAGAGTAGGTTTCTCAACCATTGGTCTCTTTTCTTACCTTTGGGGAGGAATTGAAGGGCCCATCGAGGGTTGGGAGACCATTGTATCCTTAGGTCTATACACTTTTTTTTTCCTTCAGAGGCATAGAGGGAATAATATGATTGTCTCTTGGTCTTTTGTATGATATGGGTGTAGGAACTGCAACATATTTAATTTTTTTTTACTATGGATAATGTTTGCTTTTGATACGGGCTCATTCAAAATTGGTGGGGTGGGAGGAACAACCATAGCTCTATCATTTTCAGGAATATTGCTAAGGGATAACTCTATTATGTTCTTTGCCTTAAATTTTTGATGACTTGAAAAGGAAGTATTCACGAGGATTGACAGGTTCCATGCGTTGAGGAAAAAATTAATGTAATGAAAATTTTCCATGGGAAGATAAAGGATTAAACCCACTATGATGTACTATGTATATTTGATCTTCAAAGGGGAACTTTATGCACTTGTGGAAGATCGACTTGAAAACATTTATGGAGTGTAGCCATGGATAACTCAACTTCACACATAATTGGTTTAGCGTTGGGATGATGTAGAATGATACATCTAACTATTTTGGCTCAACTTTAAGAGGAAGAATGATGGAAGCTATCGTAGGGTGAGAAAAACCATGATTTTTTAGCCATGCTTTTTATTTTTCATAAGAATATTGATAAAGCCCATGCACATACAAGAATTCCATAGTGATCATGTTCTGTATGCACACATGATCAATGAATATCCCTTGTGTAGGTTTGTCATTGATACGTCTGGCGATATAGAGATGATATTGAAAATAGAATTTTGGATTAAAATTTGGAGATAAAGGTTTTGTTGTATCCATAGGTCTAATTAGAGACAATTGGATTAAGTTTTTGCTCAAAATTTGTAACATAATTGAATGGAGGGAATCAGGAAACTGAGTAAATTTTCTATCTTTTGACCTATTTTGATAAGGAGTTGGATTTATGGTTGCAAATTGTGGTTCAATGTGGTTTTCTATTTGAGGTGTACTTATCTTGATAAAGTTCTTGTTTTTATTTTTGAATGGTTGATAGTTGTTTTGAGGTATGGATTCAGATTTCTTAGTAGGAGTTAATAAAGATGCTTCATCATATTGACTAACTGAATTCTTATTATCATGAAGAGTCATACACAAATGTGTAAAGGATGGATATTTCATCAATAAGATCTTATCCCAAAAGCCAAGTTGCAAATTTCCTATGAAGAATCTTTGAACATTAGCATGAGGAAGAGTGTAGTTTATTTGTGAGTAGAGTAACTAATATAGTCCTCTGAAATCTATTACTTTTTTTTGTTTTCCTTGTTTACACCACACTAAGTTAGTTAATGTAATTTGAGGTCCAATGTTCACTTGAAAGTGTTGAAGAAATGCATCAACCAACTCACTGAATGAATTTATAGATTTATAAGACAAGGAGCAAAACCATTCCACAGCCATATCTTTCAATGACCTAGGATAGAGCTTATCTAGGAGCTTATATTCAAAGATAAAATCACTACACAATGTCATATAAGTTGATACATGACTACTAGGGTTCCCTTTTCCATTATATTTATTAAATCTAGGTATCTCTATGTTTTGAGGCAAGGTGTTTTCAAGATTTCAATTGACAACGAGAACCTTTTGAAAAATTGTGATAGTTTTCTATTTTGAGCTTTGTTCAATGCGGAAATTTTTTGTTGCAATGATGTTATGTTTTGCAAGAGGGTTTATAACAAAATCCTTGTTGACATGTTTTGGGAATGTGGTGAACATGGTGAGATTGTGTAAGTGCTTAGTGAACTACTATGTTGCAAATTTATAAGAGGTGATGAATATTGAGGTGTCACATGTGATGTCACAAAGCTATAAGGGTTCCTACTGGAAATCCCCAAGCTTGGAGTTATGCCATTGGTTTGTTGTATTGTTTAAGCTACGGTTGGAAAAGTGTATGTAGGAATAGAGGGTCTAGTTGTGGGGAGGGAGATTTGAATTCCTCCTTGGCTTTGAGTTTATCCAAAATATTGAGTGCAACTAGCCATCGTAGGAATATTGGCATCCACTATATGGACTAGACTATGCAAAACCTCTAATCCTTGAGCATCATTAATCAATTTCCTTAAGTTTTCCACTATAGGAATTATTTGTCTCGTTAAGGATTCAATGCTTAAGTAGTCTTGAAATACCTCTAATTCTTTGTCTAATTGTTTGATTTTGTCTTCAAGAACATGGGAAACAATAGTCTCAAAATCCATAAAGGTGGTTTTTTGTGAAGTTGGCATGGGTATGGTAGGATTAGGAATGGATTCCAAAGTAGGTTGAGTATTGACAATACCTTGTGTGAAAGAGTTGTAAGACTTAGGATCCACAATAGATTTAATAACAGCATGGGATGTCATAAGTCTAAAACTACATCTCATTGAAGTATTGGAAATAGGACACCAGATTGTGAAGCTCATGCGAGTTTCAAAACACTAGGTGTGCCCACTATGAACACTAAATTGCCAAACAGTAACAACAAAACACCGAGAATTAAAAACCAAAAAGAAAAAATAGATTGGAAACATAGAAACAAAGATCTGATAAAAATTTGAGCTCAAAATAATTGGACCAAGTCATGCAAGGTGACTATTTCCTACATAGGTTGTTATAGATTTTAAATTTTGGTTGTTTATTATACTATTTTAGGTTCTCAGGTTTGTGTGCAGATAGGTCTGACAATGAATATTTTTCCATATTTTACCCAATTTATGATTATGTAATTCAAAAATGTAAGTGTGCAACAATTTAAAAAATGTTCGACCTATAAAAGATCATTGTAAATTCAATTTTTAGATCTAAAACGCAAGAATTGACTTATTCTAATAACAAAATTTTGAAAATGATGATATTGATGCCTTTTTAAAACAAAACAATGTATTTTTTCACTTTTTGAGCTATATGCAAGATGCCTAAATGAATGCAATGAACATTTTCAGATTTGTTTTCAGATTTAAATGATCTAATGTAGATTTTTAAATGCAAGTGGAATGTAAATTTGACCTAAAATGACTAAAATTAACCCTATTGCAACCTATAATGCTATTATATGCAAAAATATGCCTTTATGATGCAAGAATAAATGCCTAATGAACAATGCAAAATAATGCAATGTTAAACCTAGATCTAGGATGATTTTTCTCAAATTTCAAAAGGTTTATAATGTTAACATGTCGGGTTCACCAAAATGAAATGAAGAAAAAGGGAGGAGCCCTATGATTTTACTCTAGGGTTTAGGTACCTTTTCCTTATTTCATTGAGAATGTAGTTGGAGTTGGTGAGGGTTTTATGGATTTGGACAAGGTATGAGACTGGCATACAACCTGAAACATGAATCAACCTGCCCTTGACCAAATTTGGTAGGTATTTTGGAATGAAATACAATGATTTGAGTAGGCTATTCATGTAACTAACTATTCTAATGCAAAAACAACAAAATTGGAATGTCATAAAGAAATTTAGACTTTGAAAAACAAACTAAGTAGAGTACTATGCACCTGTGATATGAATCTGAAGCTAATTTTTGAGGACCTAGTCACCCTAGGTGACTATGTCCTAGTAGATAAATTCTAGATATGATTTCACTGTCCCCTGGAGCCAGATTAGAATCTTCTTTCCCCATTTTTCACATTGTCTGATCTTCGTTGGGTGTTGAGATAACTGATTTTTTGTATATTCTCAAGGTGTAGAGTTTGAATGCAATAATAAATAATTGACCTTTAAACTTCTCTCAACCTTCTTCAGATCTAAAACCTACACATTCAAAGAGAGAGAAAGGGTTGTACCATATAGGGGCTTGCCTTATTCAAACCCCGTGTTGGTGTTTCCACCTCCATAAGGGCAATGCCAATGAAAGATAAATAAATGAAAAATGAATGATGAATCAACAATAACCTGCAATTCACCTATCAAAAATGACTTCTTTGAAGGATTGAAGTCATGCAAATCTCCTCAAGGCTTGATTGTTGTTGGATTGATTTTCTTGAAGACCAACAAGGGTTATATCTCACAAACAATGTGATAACATAAACATGAACAAAATCACATACACTTTGACACGATTCTTTGATATTGAAATAATACAATAGATCTTATCTTGATTGCTTTTGACTTGTTTGATAGTGCTCTTGACAATAATTCTTGATCATAAATTCTCCAACTTAGTTTCAAATTATGAAATGACTATATATTTATATGCAATGATTCTATTTCCCAAAAATTAAATCTCGATAGTCAACATTTGACATTTGAAATTCAAATAATAAAATGTTGACTCTAACATATTCAATTTTGGAGGAAAAATAGGGGGGCCAAGTCACCTAGGGTGAGTTGGTCCTGGCCCCATTTTATGGGATCAAAGGTGTCGGGGAAAAATATTAAATGAATGCTTTGGTTTTCCATATGGGTTTTCTTGACAATTGTTCAAATGAGCTATGGAATGCATAATTTAAGAAATTAGGAGTATAATTAGGTCCTTGCACTTAGGGGGGAAAAACATAGTGTGAATTTGTCAAGGGTGATAGTTTACAATGCTATAATTGCTTACTAACAATATCAAAGCCACGAATATTAACATCATTAGGTTCTACAATATTCTTGTCCACACCAATTTTATATAGAAGGTCAATGCTACAAAAATTAAAACCTGATCCACTATCTATGAGGGTATACATGATTCTATTTTTGTTAATGACCACCATTATCATTAAGGATTCATGTTTATTTTGAATTTCAAGCAAGGGAAATTCATGTTGAGGAAATGTAATATCTGACTTTGTCACTTGCATACAATCAAACAAGGCTACTACATTATTTAGTTTAACAAAATTTGGTACATCAATCTTCTACAAAGCCTCTTGGAGCATCCCATGGTATCTAGGTGATGTTTGTATCAAATCCCAAAGGGATATTTTTGTTGAAGTATTATGAAGTTGCTCAACAAGATCATATTCTTTACGACTACACTAAGGAATATTAGGTGAGTGGAAGGTATGGTTAAGGAAATGGGATGGATGTTGCATTTGTTTGGTTACTTATCATTTCTAGTGTTATATGTGTGAGAAACTACATGATATTTTGGTTGATGTGACACATGATTACTAGTGAGTTGTTTTCCAAATTTTAGGATATGGTCATGAGGTTTAGGAGGTCGATAATGAGAGGTGATTTAGGAGGTCCAATAATTAGAGGAGTTATAGAAGGTCCAATAATTAAAAGAGATCTAAATGTTAATTGTACATTTATAACCTCAATGAAGCTAACTATTTGGTAGTGATCTTCTATCGAGGGGGGGTCTATTGACAATTTAACATCTTCATATATACAATACATCTTACTATCTTTTGAAAGAAATGTATCAATGGTTTCATCCTCTTATCCTAAAATATCTTCCCAAGTAGGAGAGATAGAGGGAGAGAAAAAAACAAGATTCTCATGAGGCTCAATGATTGGATCTTCTAGCACCAAGATACCTTTTTCTCAAGGGGGTGAGATATCGGGAAAATAATGAACATGATTGTCAATGATTTCATTATCTTGCACCAAGGTAAACTCACACATAGGAGATATAGTGGGAGAGAGATGAACAAAAAATAATAAAAGAGGAGAAATAAAATAATTATGGGGACCCTCGCCTCCTGATGCCTGCGTACCATCATCACCCATAGGGGTGCCTAATGGGAAAATTGAGTTTGGACCTATTGTCAACCACTAGTCAGCAAAGCTGACTACAATGCTAACGCTATTAGTGGCGAGGGTATTGTGAAGGTCCTCGTTTCTTGATCCATCATCATTGCTAAGTGTGATGTATGTGATGGTTAGATGGGACCTATGTCCCACTCGTGTCACACTCCTATGGGACTGTATGTACATCATAGTTGCTAGGGGACCATCTACACCTTCTCAAACTGAAAGGAAACCCGATGCCAGTAATATGGAAGAATAATATGATTTGACCACCCAACTAGGAGTCGATCATGCTACATCCTATGTAGTTACCTCCTATCAGACAACCAGGTCCCTACTCACCTATAAGGGCACCATCTAATGTTTTGCACCTGTAGTGTGTCTATGCATTGCCACCAAAACTGTAGGTAACCATACTCCCAGTTGCGTATCAAGGGATACATGTTCGCTCGAGGTGTCCTGTGTGGTGAGGTTGTGGTACTTGTAGTGGATGTATCACCTGAGGTCATGATAAAGATGCATAAGCATGCTCCAACCCCAAGCGTATATTTTCCATCTCCCCTCCATCGCTCTAATGCAATAGACGAGGCCCACGTGTAGGTGTGAGCCTCGTCTATCCATCATGAAATAGAGGGTGACAGTCATGATCATCACCCTCCACACCAATGGAATCGCCACCCATCCTTGCTCTAACCATTGCATGAAGATATGCCCGGATGTCTCCTCCAAGATGACTCGTTTGAGGCAGTACTATTGTGTGGATTGTGCATCTTGCACCATTTTACCCTCCTCATAGGCCACCCACTCCCCATGGATGGGTAGGCCTAGGATGCGGTTGTAAGAGAGGGGGACCAACCATGTCAAGGCCCTAGGTCATGGAGAGTTGAGAGCAGAGGGCTTCCCTAACTTACCTCACTCTAAAGGATGTCTTGGCTGAGGATCAAGAATCAAGAGCACTATATATTACTGTCACTCTACAAATCCAAAGTTCAGGTTCAAGCTAGGCGAACTAGTTTTTGGAGTCGGTATTACACCTTAGACAACTCTTTATTTGAGAACAACAACATAGGTATGGGAAGATAGCACAACGCACTGGCATCTCTTGGGTGTGTTGGTGTCTGTACAATCAAAAAACACAAAATACAGTAAAGACTACCTTACAACTTACTAACAACCTAGCTAGTTTATTTTGATGAGAAAGATAGAATAATGAAGTATGAGAAACAGAGATGGAGATAATAAAGCAAGTAGATAAAATATAAGGTAATGAAGATAATCTCACAAAAATGTTGATTCTCCAACTAGCTCCATGTGCACATCCACCTACACACAAGAAAGAGGGAAAATTGTTGGGACTGTATAGGGGTTTGCCTCAGTCAAACCTCTATTTTGGTGTTTCCACCTCCATAGACAACCAGAAAGCAATGAAGTAGAATATGCGATAAATAAAGTTAGAGAGAAATATTGTAATGAATACTACAAACAATACTATGCTACTCTATCAAATCACAAAGGAGAGAAGTGAAGTGTTACCACCTCCACCCAAAATCTCACTAACCAATGGAGGAGAATGCAAGGTATGGACTTGGAAAAGTCACCACAGCCGCAACGGTGATGAAGGAAGGTCTCAAAATACTCCAAGCCCACAAATTCTATGGCTTGCCTCACACTTGCAATGTGGAGCTGATGGAGCTTAAAATTTGTTGCAATGCTCATAATGGAGTGCTAGAATGTTGCTTGAGAGAGTGAAGAAGTTGTAGAAGATTGCTCTAGAAGATCAAATGTGAATGTCTAGAGAGTGAAATGAAGTGAGAATGGATGTTTTTGAATGTGGGATGAGAAAGAATAAGGCTTTTTTGGGTCACTTGGTCAAAGAGGGACGTTACAATTTGGCCCCAATCGGGTGTGTAATGCCTCTACCAAATTTAGACACAAGAATCCATCAGGGACAAAAGTGTGGTGTGCAGACGCCCACACACCACACATTCATCTCCATCAAATATTCTCTCACTAACGCATAGGAAAAATGCCAAGTGGATGGAAGGAAGGTGGGTGATGTGGAATTTTGCCTTCGGATTTGATTTTCTAAGGTGAGGGTATGTGAAGGGGGATTTGTACAAGGGTGAAAATTCACTCCGATAAATTTCCCCCCCACTTTAGCAAGTGCACATATTAATGAGCATTCAGTAAAGTAGATTGAAGAGTTAGTAGGGTTAGAAATGTATACCTAAACTATTGAGAAAGCATACCACAATCCGACGAACTTGAAAGTGTAGGGCATGCAAAGGACTCCACAAGTATTCTCCGTGGGGAGTTTCAAACAAAAGGACTCCATAGCTTTGTAGAACTATGAAGTTGCACAAAGTATACTAAAGGCCTTTGGACAAACAATGGAAAAATCCCACAAGATGAAAGTGTCTCACAGGCCCGCAAACCTATGAGAAGGAAACCCCCAAGTTCTCTCTCATGAAGGAAGCCCAAATATAAAGGGACTCTACAAATTCAGACTGGAAAGTGGCTTCACAAGCGTACCTACAAAGCAACATGTTAATCCATAGATAAAACATGCCAAGAAAGAAAAATTAGCCACACAGGAAAACAAGCAGACAGTCAAAAAATTGAAAGGATTTCAAAGGGGTCCCTCGGGAACCCTTCAAAAAAAAGGGGTCCACTCAAGGGACGCGCTATTTGAAAGTATAAAAGAGACATTTTTTCTCAAATCAATTCATCATCAAGGAATCCTTTCAAAAGATGTTCACTTCATCAAATAATTTGAAAGAAAGGAAATGTCCCCTCACAAGGGGAAGGTCAAGGCTTCTCCCGTAGGAAAAGTTGCTCCCACCTCGAAGGAAATTTCTCAAGTTCTTTCTTTGTGAACCCATGATGAAGGAAATATGTTCTATTAGGGGTCCAAGTTGAGAATGCAATCTTTGAAAAAGCTTGCAAGGATTTTCAAGAAAAGATTCATTGGCAATTAATACATTTTCTAAAAATTGAAACATTGTGAAAGCAAGGTTGTCACACATATGAGGGACAACTCAAGCAAAGAAGAGAGAAAGATAAATGAGCGAAAAGAAATAGCACAAATAGGAGACACGGGGGTGATATAATAGTTCAGGGTTAGAGTTTCTCATAAATATATATAAGTATAGTAATAGTATATAAATGAACTGTCATCAACCCCCTACTATATTAGACCATGTGAAGAATGCACGAGAAGAAAAAAAATAGAACATGGAAGGGAAGCTTAAATGCCCCCAACGCTTTGCATCATCCCCAATTTGAAATAGAAGGTTTATGACACAAAATCACTCCTGTATCCAAGCACCAATAAGGGTGACAATGGTCATCCAAGAACACATAACACAAGCATGGGGGAACACATCACAACACACACACTCCTAATCTAAAGATAAAGAAGAGTCCTCCCCCTAACACTCATCGACCAAGAGGTCATCTGCATCCCAATCTAGATCATTATAAGGGGAAGGAGGATGAACCTACAATGGAGTATAACGGGGAGGAGCTTTTGACCCTCCCACAATAAGGGCTAAGGAAGAAGGCCCTACAAGGTATTCTCTACTAGGCTCTTGTGGAGCTATGGTCAGCGATTTTGTGAAGATCGTTGACAAGGCTAGAACTTTGTCCAGAGAGTTAAACATACACTTTCTAGAAGTGTCATGTCATACCTCAATAGACGGGAAGGACAGTGCCCGAGATTCATCACTTGGCTCAGCGAGTGACTCGAGACTAGTGACAAACTCAGGGGAAGCCAAAACTTGCTCCGTTGCTAGTATGGAACAAGCTACTATAAGACCACAATTTGGAGAAGGTGGGATCCTCTTACACCCTCCATTGCTAGAGGGGCCAACCTCTACTTTCTACTTTGTCAGAGGATGTGAACTCCCCACAAACGAGGTAAGTGGCATAGAAGAGGAGGAGGAGAAAACTGTGGTGGACACCACCATGGTATTCAGTATGTCCACGGGTTAAGGAAATGGTGGGATGTTTGAAAGGGACATCAATAGGGGCAGCTCAACCAAAGGAGTGATAAACACCTACACCTTTTTAGGGTCAAGCACACTCACACTCAGTAGGAGTTGGAAGCAAAGGGGGGGAGAGAGGAGGACACATCAGGAGGCCCTAAAGCAGGAGCGGTCATCTCCTCTTCCTTTTTCTGCAAAGTGGCCTGCTCAGCCGCTAGAGACTTTCGTTGGCGCTTGCGCTCACACACAAGGAAATTTATACGACTCTTTGACTAGAGGCCAGGAGCTATGAAGGGGAAAAAGGCTCCTACTCAGCTATAGGGGTGTCAATTACAGCCATCTCCGGTGAAGGGACAGACTCCTAAACGGGAGTAGGAGGAAGAGGTTGAGAAACAATGGGGGGAGTCTACTCTAGCACCTCAACAGTGGACCTTTTCCCATTCACTACTTTAGGAGTAGGAATAGTGGAAGATCGTAGAGGTTGAGACATAGAGGATTCCCATGAGGACCTTTCCTTCTACCACATCAAATGGGCCTAGGCTTTGTGGGTAGAACAGGAAGTTCAAATGCAAGATGCTTGGGCTTTCGCAAAGCAGGCACCATAGGGTTCTCCTGTAAACACATAGCAGAATCTGATGGCACCATAGTAGGATGGGAGGAAGCATCAAGCTAGACAGCGGAAGAGGAAGAAGAGGAACCTTAAGAGTTCTTTTCTTCTTTTCCTTTATGGGCCTTGGCAAAATCATGATTAGCCTTTAAGCATGCTCTATGTGAAACAACATAAGGTGATGGAGGGTATCTCACTCTAGGTGTTAAGTGCCCTTTATTTTACTTCTGATAAGTCCAGTACAAGAAGTCCTTCCTAGGTGAGATGGGAACAATGGGTGTAGGCCAAAAGTAATCTAAAGAATAGCTACCACGTGTAATCGGTGGTCTATAACCGGTGTCATGAGTCACATGCACTGAACCCTCATGAATAAACTTAAGACATTTATGCATAATTGAGGGAACTCCATTCATAGCTACCAACCAGGGGATACCAAGCTTCACTCTAAATATTTCGGACCCCAAGATTACATCAAACAGTAGGTTCATAGACTTAGGTCCAACAAGGATTGACAAGACAATACTACCAAGGGGAGGTACCGAAAGTCCGCTATGCGTACAAATTGTGCTCATAGGTACGTCATACCCATATTTATGCAGGAAGTTAATTAGCATAATTTCCTCAGTTATGATATTCACCTGAGACATTAGATCAACAAGAATACCTGCTACACTATTTTCATTGATTCGTGCAAGGATATATAGAGGAGATGGTTCTCTATTAAAACCCATCGATAGATCCTATGAGGTGAAGGTTATACCTAGACTACTATTCACAGGCTGCACGGAGGGGATAGGCAGATGTAGAAAAGAGGCCATCACACACACTAAATGAAACTCTCACAAAGCCCCCCAAATGTTTGAAATAGGATAGTGACCTAGTTAAGGCTTCATTCTACAATACTTACGAAACCTTCCAACTACACCAACTAGGGGTCACAAGTTGTGTAATACTCCTCGTGTAGTTGTTACTTTTCTGATACTCTTTTATGTTGGGTTGTGGACTTGAGACTATGATGGTGATTGTTTCACCAGTTTGACTTGTGTGGTTGATAGTTTAGTTTGCTTGGATGCTCATGATACTATTTTATGATGTTGATGATATGGTGATACTTGGTGTTTGGTTTTATCTGGTTACTCTTATCATCTAGATGTGGTATTATGTTGTGATGTTTTTGCTTAATGCTTGTTTCATGATATTTATGATGATGTGTTCTTTGGTTGAGTCTTGGTGAAAGGATGGTGTAGCATTGCTCATTCGCGAGTTCCCTACTACGCTGCGACTACCTTTCGCGGTGTGCTTGTGACTGGATATATATATATTTGGTTGCTTAATTTTGGTCTGATGCAGGATGCAGGTACCTGGCACCGACTCTGCCTATGTAGTCAGGTTTGAGCATGCCCTACAAACCCAATGGGTATGAAGTTGAAAACAGAGTTGATAGAAATTCCCTCATCTAAGTCTATCACCCCATTATAGTTTTGACGATGTCGTTTGTCTAAGACCTCATTCTCGTTTTGGTATTGTTTAGTTTTGGGTATCGTTTCACTTTGAGTCATTTAGTTTAATTGTTTAATGTTGTTATGTTTATTTTTTGTAGTGATGCTCATGGTGATTAAGTTATTACTAGGCGTTCAAGTCAATTGGTGTAATTCAACAACGTTCATATGTGTAGCATTGATTTAATTAAATTATTAAGTGAATGTTGTTAATTTAACTATTAAATTAAATTCGTTAAGCTATAAAGGTTCGGTAATTATATATTGTTAATTAAACGACAAATAAATAAATGAATTGTATTAGAATACTAATTGTATTTATAAATAATTATTTTGTAAATGTGATAATATGATTTAATTTTTTAATTGTAAATATTAATATAAGGAGATTTCAATTAATTGAATGTGGAGATAAATATGATTTTTTTTTAAAATAAAATAAAAGCAATAAGATTTCAAATTGATGGAAAAATCATGAAAAGA